>JALHCA010000143.1:0-26389 GCA_024340505.1 Tolypocladium nubicola
CCCCCCCCCAGCTGACACGATGCCTTGCTTCATAGCTCATGCAGACAGCCTTCACTGGCCAGTATTCATTGTGAAGTGGAACTGGCCATGTGTTTATGCATTCCCGGCGGAACCACAGCAACGGCTCATCTCGACGCTGTCAACGCGTTCAATACGGGAAGCCAAACACAGCTTTCGCATCGCTGGTGCTGTCCTCACACCATGCCAGGACCTACCACCATGCCAGGACCTACCGTATGTTCGCTGCGCCGTCGGCTTTCGCATGCTTCCGGAGAGTTCGCGAACCTCAGACACAGTCCTCGCTCTGGAGAACCGCCTCACTTCGAAGGTGTTGAGACCACTCAATCCTCGTGCGAATACCTAGAATGGCTCCTACGACAATCTGCCGTGTAGCACGGGAGCCTGCAGTGCCTTCAACACGCCCCTCCTGACGCACAAAGGATTCCAAATATCCCTCTCGGCAGGTCATTACAACGAGGGAAGAACCTCGACTCCGTTGCGAGGTGCCTCGTCGAGCTAGATCATGCCGGCTCCAACAGCATCCGAGAACAGACGTGCGTTCGATTCGCCTTTCCGCGCGCTTCGCTCGCTCTCTTCACCCGCGTTATACCGCACCAACCCGAGCCACCGCCCATTGGACTCGGCCGTGACATGTGAATATGCAGAGAAGCCGCCGCAGAGGCAAGTACTTGCGCGGAGTCGCCACGGGGAGTGCCATTGGCGGCACGCTCCCTCCGTGACCGACGTGGTACGGCATGGGGTCGTCTCGATCTGGCCGTCGCCTGGCGGGACCATGTTGCAGAGCCTTTGCATGGCTTTGCGACCTTTGGCTGCGGAGAAGTCGGCGAGGCAATTACAACGCCGCGCAGTTTACAAGCGGCTGTGCGGTCGAGAGGTGCAAGTCAGTGGTCAAATGCGCACCGAGCTGGGGTCCTGACAGACAGACACGGCACTCCGTGCTCCGATCACTAACTGACCCTGGCGATCATGCTACCCTCTCCAACCGTCGTCCCCAACTGTCGTCCTGCAGCCAGGGCCATCGCACTTTCGGCGCCGGCTGAAGTCGCGGTACTTTGTACGGAAACCAAGCCGTGGGTGTGGGTGTTAGACTCTGGCTCGCCCCGTTCTCGCGGTCCCTCGACAATGCGCACGGCAACTCAATTTCAAAGTACCGAGCGAAGAAATGTACTTGTATATTCTAGATGCACCCTCTCGCTCCCGGGCATTTGTCCTGGAACATCGGCGAACGGGTCACTAGGGTGAAAGGTCGGGGTGCCCACGACGGAACCGCCCAGGCGGGCAACGGGAAGACCAGACGTTCCGACTCAAACCCCCGGGACTCGGGAAAGAGAACGAGGGGCGGCGATTACGTCGAACTCCCGGGGCAGCACGCTCGGGGTCATGGCGCTGAGGCTGTCTGGCGGTATTGCGGAGCAGTTCGATAAGGTGCGAGTTTCATCACCACGTAGTCGGGGGTTCGCCTTGTCACAGGTAGCCCAGATCTTATCTTGGCCGAAGGCATAGCCACTGTCACAAGCCAAAAGGCAGCGGACTCGTTTGCCAGTGGGCGGCTTAGCGGGATGCGGAACGGTCCAGTAGTGAACAGATGAACCCGTTAGATGCCGCGAAACAGAGCGGGTATGCAGTTGGAGCCTTGCATTTACCCGTATATGCACCGATTCGAACACGCGATCTAGCTGGCCGTTCCCCGACGCCCAGCACTCAACTCGAGACTGTAACCCGTTAGGCAGGGTGGACTGAAACTACGTACCACTTGGACAGAGGACAGTCCATGGAGCAGCGAGTACGAGTAACCTTTGGCTCATCCTCCCCTGACGCCTTGGCTCTTCCCTCTCGCTGGGGCCAGATGTCAGAGACGTTACCATGGGGCAAGGTCCCTCGTGCACGCATTCTCAGCGCCGGCAACGTGTCTTGCACGGGTCCGCTACAAATGCCTCACAGCTGCCAAGACGTCCTTGCATCAACTCAAGGCATGCTTGTTTTCCTTCCCCGTTCGCCAGCCGTGCTTCTGCGCGCGCGGAGACCCCGCTTCGAGGCATGCCTGCTGGGGAACAGCCTCCCTTGCCCTGGCAGCAACTCGCAGATCCCGCCAGGATGCCTTTGACGGGACCAATGCACTCGCAGGCTGTATATGCAAATCCTCCGGTCTCATATTGACCTGGTCAGGGCTGTTTTGCCTGCCAGGGAGGGGGTACGTTGCTCAGCGCTGATCTCCGCGTCATCATCCCTTATGCGCCGAGCGCGTCGTCTCAACCATCCGACGTCCCGGAGAGTGAAATCATGCCGGCGGCCGTATACAGCAGGTCGTTGATCTGTGCCGCTGTGCATGGTCTCGTTGTATGCCGAGAGGGCAGTCGGCATCGAGTCTCCAACGCCCCTGATGCCAATATGCGGCGCGGCCGCCGATAGGACGATCACCTTTGGATCTGGTCAGTCGATCGTGGGCAGAGGGGCGCACTGCATGGAATAGCACCCCCCTCCGCGGCACGGCTGGTGCTCCAGTTCCTTTGTCGTTGCCTGACAAGTCGGCGGCGTCGATCAGGGTTGCAGACGTCTCTTGTGGGTGGCAGGAGGGTGACACTCGATCCGGTGCATATGGCGATGATTGGTACAGCTTCCTCTTGGTGCTTGGTCTCAACGCAGGGCCCTGAGGCTGTCAAGCTCTTACCTACCGCATCTGGCTGTTGTCAAGCTGCCTCAGATCTCCTGACGGGGTTGATGCCGGTCTCTGCGACATGGGCATGCCTCCAGCAGCAGCATTGCAGTACGGAGAACGAAGCACTCATACGAGGCGGCGGCGGCAGCAACAGCAGCCTGCATTGCGTCCCCGCACCGTCAATGCCAGGGCTGCACGGCTCGGACACTGGCATTGAGAATATTCTCCGAAACGGCCTCCTGGGAGGCTGAAGCTGCACACCGTTGGTGCTGAAGCCATGCATGTGAGGACGCTCCAGCAGACGCCGACGTGCCCGGCGTGTACTCGTACGAGCACTCGTAGACCTTTCCCACAGCCTTGGCAGTCCTTCTCGGGACTCCTCTCGACTCGCTCTTGGCTCTCCAGATGCCCGGTGTCGACGAGCGATTTTCTCGGCTCGGACCCGAAGTCAAACAGGGGAGGGCCCTGGCGCTCAGCCCGCCCCAACACCGACGAGCACCGAGAAGGCCCACGGCAAAGTCCGTTCATGATACGTCGACTCCCCGGGGTGGCGCGGCACAGCATCGGCTCAAACTTGGCAGGTGCAACGTAGCAGGGTCCAATTGTCTTCAGCGAGTCAAGGTTCTATATTGGGGAACCCTGATGGTCGCCGTAGCGATGCTTACGAGTACGTACTCGTACATAGCGTACTCCAGAGGTGCACGCGTGCTCCCCAGACTCGGTGCTGTTTCCGGAGGCCGGCATGGATGGCATGACGACGCCGCCATTCACAGCAGTAACAGGCAGGTGAGGTAACAGGCAGGTGAGGCAAATGGGGTAGGCAGGTGAGCGAGGACCCGCTGCCACGCCTACAGGTGAGCGGCGATGCTGCAGGGACGGCAGACGTCGCCGAGTGGAGCGAGTGCTCGTAGATCCGCGCAAATCGCAATAGTTCTCGTCCGGATCATGTCACAAGCCGCGTCGTTCCTTCCTTTATCAGCGCTGCGGTGGCGTAATCGACGCCCGGGCCTGATAGCCAGATAATCACATGCAGCGCTGGTCTACTCGTAAGTGTCCGGGCCACGGACGACGTCATGCCAGCCATAGCTTCCACGTTCGGCTGCGGGGAGTGGTCTAGATGCCGGCGTCTCTCTGCTGTCGTCCTCGACGCCACATGCTCCTGCAACACTGCACGCACCGCCATCTATCAGGAAGAGGAGCATATCTCTCTGCCGCTCCGGGGCTGCATGGGCAAGCTCGCTCTACCCAGCCGCCGCATGGCTCCACAAACGCACCCCAGCTTGCATGGGGGACGAAATCCTCCTGTGTGACTCTCTGTTCCAGGCGTGGCAGGTCGGTTGCTGGAGCCGAATTTCAATGACACAGATTCGTACGACTCAAGACGGCTTGTGGCGGCTTCGCGGGCGCAGTTACGCAACAACGTTCAGCGATCCCCGTGGACTCGCCCCGTCGAGCCTTGGCCGCTGCGCTGCACGCCGCCAAGTTCTACGGATACTCGTACAACAGCGGTGCCTCATCGCCGATGACACTGCTGCTTCGATCAAGGGGCACCGCAACGACGCATTGCATCGGGGCGTTGGGGAGGAAGTCGCACAGTGCAGGGCGAGGTTCGTGCTCGTCGGCCAAAGTTGATGCTCTCACAACGGTCTCCGTTCCCGGCGTATCACGGTCCAACGTCGCGAGCCAACGAACCGCCGCCGTTGGATGACGCTTTCGGCCGTCTCTTGCTGGGGGCGAGCGGCCATCATCACGGGAGCGCATTTGCCCTGATGCCGTTGCTCGGCGGTCAACTGCGCTGTGCCAACTCAAACCACCTGTCGCAACCCCACCCCCACAAATCGACCAAAATGGCAAAAGCTGCGTCTCCGGGCAGAAGAACATGGGGCGGAAGATGCTGGCAGTGGCGCAGGACGCGGGGATGCTTTGCAGGTCTGCGCACTTACACCGACGGCGGGTGCCTTCAACACCGAGCAACGACATCCCATCGAGGGCTGCAACGCTTCGGGGCCTTTCTTCGCCCTGCAGCGCCACCTTGTCAAGGTTCGGGGACCATGCTTGATGGAATCATGTCCTTGTTTCCAAGCACGGGTGGCCGATGATGCAGCGCGGGTATAATGCAACAGAGGCACAGTAAGCCACCCGGTAAAGCCGTCATTCCCCGCGTCCCCGGTACGACGGAGTCGCAGGCGCACAAAACCTAAAACATGTGGCAAGAAAATTTTCTCTTGCTTCAAGTGCTCGCTCTCCGCACGCCAGGTACAGATCTGGTGCATATTCAGGCGCATCCAGGCGCATCCAGGCGCCTCTACCGGCACCCCCCGGCATCAAAAGTGCTGCCCCCACCGGCCACGACAAGCTTTGGCTCTCCGTCCGTCCTGTCCACACCATCATCGAGCCGCCGTCAGTCAGCCATCCTCACTTGCCTACCCAGCTGCAAACTGCCCTGCCCAACGACGGGCTCGGCTGAAGTCGCCGTCCACCATGCCTGATCCTGATATGCAGCTCCCTCAGGCGCTGGCGCGGAAGACAAACGCAGACTCGCGCACGCCATGCAGGCTCACCCAACACACCCGCCCGTGCCTCCAGGCTCCTCATTCGCTCGTCACGTTTGGCGGTGAGGAGCTGTGTCTCATTGCGTGTCCAACAGCGACTGACGTCCTCGGCCAGCTGCGTGGTGCTTTGTAACTTACGTGGCGCCCAAAATAGATGAGATTACAAAGTCACTGTGCCCCGAGCCCGGCCAGTACAACACACCCCTCCAAGCCACTATCCCTGAGCATCGAACGCGTGGCCCCGCGACGGACTCCCAACTGCTCTCGTACTTTCCCTCGACTAATACAACCGCGCGGGTGTCTTGTGTGGCTGGCTGGGCCAGGCCCCAACAGAATCAGCGTCTCCCAGCCAAGGCCTTTTCTTTCTGACGAAAACAGTGCTCCCCCTGGGCCAGGCCTCAATAGACGCTTCCTTCGAGTACGGGTAGTCGGTACCCTCCAGGCCGTTCCGCATTGATGGGGGTGGGGGCGTGGGAGACGAGCAAATAGGCATCGCTGTCAAAAAGCTTGGCTCAAGGCAGACTGCTTGTGCTCTCTGTTCCGGGCGGCCGACATCGCGATGGGAAGGTTTGCGCAACTGAATTCAATTCAACTTCAGCCTGATGGGGAGGTACGAGCACGTAGGAATGGGGGCTTCCCTTCCTGTGACCGCCCGCATTCCAAGCTGAGGTACCGATGTTGGGGCCCGCTGGCCGAGCTGTCGCCATTGACGTGGTTCACGTCCGAGGCCGAGTCACCACCGCCTTGGTATGGGTCCCTGGACAGGCAGCAGAAACTCTACCGACCCTGGCGGGGAGACGAAGCCCAACTCTATGCGTGGGCTTCCATTGACTCAGCACGGAGTAATCCGTGTTCTTCTACGAGTAAGCTTCGCACCCAAACCGGCCGCGGCTCAGCACAGACCGGATTTCGGCGCAGGCTCCCGGGCCGCAGGCAGGTTTCAACAGCCACCCAAAGTCGTCGTCGTCAGGCCCGTCGGCTCATTCATGCCCCCCGTGGGGCGGGGCGCCCGCCGCTCCCCCAGATCCTTCCTCCCCCGGCTGTCTCGGAGACGGGAAGCTCCAGGGGCATGACGACATGACGCCCCGGGGAGCAGAGAGGCACGGCAGCGACAGGAAGCTCCCAGCGTCACAGGTGAGTCGCAATCGGGACACGAGTCTCATTAGTAGCTCGGTGCTACATGCGCCCCGTCTCAACAAAAAAACAAAAAATCAACCAGTTCATGGCCCGGGCTTTCCATCATGCCCGCGGCCCATAGTCCGTAGTCCGTACGGGGTATCCGCGCCAATCCCGCAGCGGTTTGCAGGTGTGTTGGTTGCACAGCGTCGCGTGTCGCCTGTTGCGGGATCGGGTGATCAGGGCCGCCAACAACCAACCAACCCGCGTCGCCTGTCCGTCCGTTTGCAGTCTGGTTGGAATTCCAGAGAGGCTCTCGAGCACATAGTCCAGTCCATTCGACACGAGAACCGGTTGTAACAACGGCTTTTTAGGAATTCAAATGACCCGTCGTCGTCTTTGATAAACTGTGCTTTTTTGCCTCGTCCCCCTTTTCAAGTTGCCCTGGCAAGCCTGAATAACAAAAGCTACATAAGAATCCAAATTACTCCTCCAATATTGTCTCTCGAGAACTTAATCCGCCGGGGAAAGTGGTGATGTCTATAGTTTGCTTGTCCGCCGTTACAAAAACCGTCCTGAATCGCCTAGTCTCTTCTTATCAGGGCGCAGGGAATCGTGTCCCTCGCCAATGTAAACCATAAACGCCGACTCTTTCTATTCCTCTATAACCAAAAGTCATCATGTCGTGCGGTGTGCGATGCCATGGCGCTTCCTAAACGCGGTCCATGAGATCACCTCCAGCCAGGCTGCCTGTGGCAGAGCTCCTGCCGCTGTTGCTGAATCCGCTGTCCGACAGCAAGTCGTGCACCGCCACCTTGGGCACCTGCGGCACCGGCAGCTTGCGCTGGCTGCCATCGGGGCGGCTGATGATGTCCGTCAAGGACATGCCAGCGCTGCGAGGAGCATTGTTTCCGAGCGTCGGTGGGAACTGGGGGGCCTCCAGGTGAGGCTCCATGGGGGCCAGCGCAGGCGTCGTGTTGTGCTGCAGGGACAGATTTCGCAGGCTCGGCAGCTCGTAGCCCGAGAAGGGACGAAGGCGAGGAGAGTGCGCGGGAGTGGCGATGGGGGTGTGGTCCGGAGTAGGAGACAGCGAGTCGTGGGAAAAGGTGGGCGACGAGGGAGCAGTAGAGTTGGGCGAGTTTGGCCTCGAACGTTTGGCGTGTCGGAGAGAGCCGTTGTAGTGGTCATCGTGGTGATCCTCGTTAGAGTGGGATCGCGACATGTGATACGAGGACAGGCCCCCCAGGTGGCCCCTGGATCCGGGCATGCCATGGGCGTAGTAAGGGTGGTGCCTCGAGCCGTGGTGGTTGGCCGGGGCAGCGAGCGTCTCCCGCTCGACCTGGGTGGCCGCCTTGGCCAGCATCGAGATGTCTCCGCTGCGGTTGTAGGAGTGCACGCTCGACTGGGGGTGGTGGGCGAACGAGGCGTACGAGTGCGGAGGAGAGACGTTGGGCGAGGCCAACGCCGAGCCGGGAGCAGAGCGGATGGTCTTGGGGGCGGGCGGAGGGGCCATCATGCCCTCAGGGTGCATGTGCGGAGGCAGGCCCTGGTGGTGGTGAAGCGGCTGGTGCTGGTGCTGGCCCTTGTTGCCGCGTCTCGAGTTGGGGTTGTTGTGGATTCGCGAGTGGCGGGTCAGCTCGTCGGAGCGAGAGAACTTTTTGCTGCATCCGGGGAACTGGCAGGCGTGCGGCTTCTCGCCGGTGTGAGTGCGGATGTGTCTTGTCTGGTGCTCGAGGCGGTGGAAGGCCTTGTCGCAGAGCGGGCACTTGTACGGGCGAGGCAGCTCGTTGGAGTTCTCCGACGCCTGGGCGCCAGGCAGAGGCCCGTTGGGCTTGATGACGGTGACGGCAGCGCTGGCCATGTCGACGTCGTTGGCTTGTCTGGGGTTGTTGTCGTGGCCCTTATCAGCCAGGGCGGAAGGGTTCAGCAGATTGGAGAAATCCACTGCTGACTGTGCTCGTTGCATGTGATCGTGTGGTGGGCGGCCCAGGAGAGTCGGTAGAATGCGGCTTCTCGTCTCTCGAGACGGCTGCAGCGACTATGTTGAGTCAAAGGGAGTTCGGCCGTCGGCTGGCTGTTGATGCCGAGGGGCGGCGCTGTCGGTGAGTATCGTGGTGGTCCAAGGAAAGACTTGCGGCAGCAGATGCTGGATGCAGGTCAAGGTGAGATGCTTGCGTTGGGAAGAGACGGGGGGGAATCAATTCTTTTTTCTCGGGGGAGGAGACGGGGGAGAGGGAATGGTTTTAAAAGGGCGGGTTCGGCCGGGTCGGTACAGGCGCGCTGTGGAGGAGGTACCTGGGGGCATGTACCTCCGCCGGGGACGGCAAAGCAGGGCGCCTGCGCCCGCTGAGGGCATTGCACGGGGGCAGTCAAACAGAGGCGCCGCCTCAGGCCACTTCGGAGGGTTGCAGCGCCGCAGGGCACGTCCAGCAGGCGCTGGGGGGCCGATGGGGGGGCGCCAACGAGGGCTGCTGGAGGGAGCGCGATACAAGGCCTGGGGGGGCGGCAGGTACCTTGCTCCTCCCATCCCACGGGGTGCCCCAGCGCGCAGCGGGCACTGCAGCCACGCCCCTGCGGCCGAGGCGACAAGCCAAGTACTGCGCCGACGGAGGTACCTCTGCGCTATTCTGGCTGTTGGGATCCGTGGCTTGGCTGGGGCCGGCTGGGGGGGGGAGGACTGGGGATGCTGTGCCGACGCCCCCCCGGGCGCGTTGCATCCACGTTTCCCACACACACCCCACCACGCACCCATCCATCGAATCCATCCATCCCACCTTCTGAGTCCTCGGTGCTCGAGCACGCACTCGCTGGTGATGCTGATGATAGCAGTGGCAAGCGCTACCGGGGGCCAGCAATGCACCGCACCGCCGCGCCGCACCCGCATTGATTGCGTTCAGCCAGGCAAGGCGCGGCTGCGCCTGCGGCTGCGACTGCGACTGCAACTCACTCACATGTCCGGGGCAACGGAAACAGGGGCGCCACTGACTGGCACTGGCACTGACTGGCCCCGACTGACGCTGTGGGGGAAGGGATTTCAGGTGAGGATTTATTTCCTCCTTTTCCCTTCCCACCCCACTATCCCACCTCATCGTCCGTCGTCGCTATCATCCAGCCTGGGCGGCGTGGGGCGCAGCAGTGCCGTGTCGTGTCGTGTCCTGCTGCGCTGGACTGATTGGCTCCCATTCCAGGAGGCCAAACGACCAACTCGATACTCGTATGTCGTGACGAGCAGCAGCAGGTTAGGTTCGGGTTAGGGGCGTAAGCAACCAAGCAACGCCAGCTCTCCTCCCTCCAACCACGCAACGCCCAACGGCACTCGTCCGCCATCAGCGTCCAGCAAGCATCCAAGCAATCAGCGTTCCAGTGGCGTCCAAGACCGGGCGGTCAGATCCCGGCCACATTTGCCTGCGGGAAGGTTTGATGCTCTCCCCAGGTGAATTCTTTCATCTTCTGTTAAAAGCAAATCGGCCCGCAAACGCAAACGCACGCCCACGGGGGGGGGGTCCCGTCTTCGGTCCCCCTCGTTGTTGGCAAAACAAACGCCTCGAAGCCAGCACATTTGTGCGACGAGCAGCCACTCGTTGCACGCGTCCACGTAATCGTCTGGGCGAGGCCGATCCGTCGGCGACTCGGCACTATCATGGCCCAGCGGTGCTGTGCTACTCGTATGCGGCGTCGAGCTCTGCCGTGCCGCCTTGGGCTGATGTTGAGTGATCAATGATGCCATGCCCGAGCACCGCCATCTGTGGGGGCCGGCGAATGGGGTGGAATTCCCCAGATACCGGCGGTTGACAGGCGTTTTACCCCAGCAAGCCTCCTCCATTCGCCGTGTCACCACAAACAGCCGCGAGCAGCTTATCACCCGGTCCCGTTTCTGTCTATGGAGATTTGCTTCTTGCGGACGGCGCCATTCATCTTGCCCGATGCCTTGCATTGGCTCTTGCCCTCGTCTCCTCCGGTGACGGAGATGAAGTCTCGTTGGTGGTGTCTGCGGTCTGGGGAGGTCGTTGACCCCTGCAAGGCGGGATGCTAGCCAGCGCCGACGGTGTGTGCCATGGTCACGCCTTTGCGGCACTCGATGATAAGAATCGAGGCTTGCTCATCAAGCCTTCTGCGGAAGCCCTGGGGCAGTGATCTATGTGGCTGCGAAGCCAGGTCGTCAGCTCTGCCCGGTCTGCACCGATCAGCTCCAGGCCGCGGTTAAGCGGTACGTGCTCGTGGCATTCTTTGACCCTACGTACGGAGTACACGGCCAGGAATTTTCAACAGAAACCGAGAGACACAACTTGTTCTGGGCCGGTGATTCGGCTGCGACAACAGGGCGAGGCCCACCGTGTCTCGGCTGCTTGGCCCAAGGAAGAGGTCGATCCACGCGCCGCTTCCGCCCTCCTTGTCTTCACCCCCATCCTGTCTAAGATGGAGCGCCAAACACTTGCTTCGCCTCACCTCTGCCGCGGATGGCGTCAAGGAGTCGGTCGGGAACGCACGCCTCTCTCCGAAAAGCTCCCTGGCGAATCCTGGAGAACCATCGTGGGATGCGACCCTTTCCCGCCAATACCTACGAGTACTCGTACTGGCTTGACGCTGGCTCGAGCCAACGCTGGCTTGTGGCTATCAGCGGGGAAACAACAAGCCTTCCCCGGACTTCACCTCTCCAGGTACCGCCGCGATAGGCTCTCCTTCTGGGCCGCCACCCGTGGAGACCTCGCCGAGTTTGTATCCGTCTTGTCCCTATTGTCTCGCCTCACAGGCTGTGGCCCCCAGGAAAACGCCTGTACCCGTGCACTCGTCCTCATTCATCCTCCGTATTGTGTGGGGGGCCAGCTTGCGTATCTCTCGGATTGTCAACCACAAGCCACGTCTCGAGGCTGCCATTGGTGTGCACGCCTATCGAAAGGCTGCTGCCAGATCGCCGCCTCGAAAGGCTGCTCCTCCGTACGAGTATCTGCCCTGGCACATGCTCCCACTGCAAAGATGACTCCGTTGCTCCAACCTAGCTGTCTAGCTGATTTGGGTCATTCCGGGCCAAATCTGAGATCTCCTTGCTCCCTGTCGGTCCTGGTCTCAGGCGGCTCTCGGGACGGGGAAGTCCGGCCGTTGCTCCGAGAGTGGGCTGGAGGCTCCCTGTGCGCCCTTATCCTCGGTTGGCTGGCGGTGTTGAGATGAGCTCAGGTGCAACAGAGACCAGAGGTCTGGGCGTGACCGACGCTCGTCGGCTCTTCTTGTCGACGGTGACTTTCTCATTGCCTCGGCGCCGTGGCTTTACTCGTAAGCTCTCGTGCTTATCTCCAAGTCTGGGACCGCGCGCCTCGTTGCCGATAACACGCATCCACGACTTGGCGCCCATCAGTCGAGCCGGCATGCAGCTCCCGATGCCTGGAGAGACGGCGGCCGCACATGCAGTAGCCCTGATCCGAGGAGCTGGTTTAGCCTCAGCCCCGTGGCGCTGGTACGGACTACAGCTTCCAAATACGGACAGTCGTTGTCAGAGCACAGCAGCATCATCTCGTTTCGGGTCCTCCTTTGCGTACTGCGTACGTACTCGGGCGACCGTGGCGACGTTGGACGCCTGCCTGTCTGGTGTTTCCGAATCGTCCTGCGTGCTTCTGCTGCTCTTTTGCTCTTTTGCTCCTGAGACTTGGCGTCCCGGAGCTGGTCCCCTTGGCCGTATCTGCCCCGTGCAGGGACAAGAGTCCACCTTGCCGCCTTCACGTGCAATTAATTACTCGTACGAGCACGTAACTGCGCTGTCGACTGGCCACACCGACCCGTGCAGCCCGCCCACGTGCCTGTGACGGTCCCACGATGCCACGACGCGGGGCTCCGCTCGGGGCGGTCGGTGACCGACGGTGACGACGGCCTCCAATAGCCGAAACCACGCCTCGGCGTCGCCGGGCGAGGCGCCGGACCGTGGGACCGAACTTGTATGTACGGCCGCCTGTGGCCCGCTCACCCGACATCGATTACTCCATCATGCCGTGGCGCTGTGGGATACCAGATACGTACTCTGTCGCGGCCAGGTGAGCCTTTCTCCCACGCTTGACCCCGGAGGAGCCCGCCCGCCCGCCCGGAAAGGCTAATAATTGGTTCGCAACAGATGGCTGCCCAACAAGAGTCTACAATGCCCATACCTGGTCATGGCCACTGCGCCAAATTGCCGTATGATTGCTTCATCACCCAAGTTGCAGGCAGCAGGGTCCGGTAAGGGCTCTACGAGTAGCTTTCGCGGGGCTCCAGCTTTTGGCATGCCCGCGCCCGAGCCGCTCTCCCTGCAGCTGCCTTGGCTCGTGGCTATTGTCTCGATGCTACGGAGCACTCCGTACCTGCCTACGTAGCGTGGCCGAGGGTTGCGCCGTGGATGAAGGCTGACTCGATCCCCGAAACGCATCCTGACCGAGGCAGGACCTTGCGCATCAACGTCGCGTTTCGGGCCCCGTGTCAACTCGTACGAGTACAAGTACTTACTGGAAAAGCCACCGCCATTGGGCAAAAGCGCTGTTGTTTGACAGCGCAAAAATCTCGTGTGTCGCGGGAACAATGGGGTGCGCAATACGAGTACGAACTACGGAGTACTTTGTAGTGGCTCCAGAAACCAGGGTCCTGTCCGTCCAGCAAAAGTCTCGCCGTGGTTCTGACGACATTGCCGCTGCAGCCGCCCTTGCAGCTGCCCGTCTGTAGCCGTCTTTTGACGCTCCATTTTCGGCAGCCGGGTTGGAATAAAAAGGAGTAATACTATGCGCACTCACTCGAATGTCTATTTGCACTTACGCCCCGTTTTTAAGGTACGTACCGCCGCCAGCCTGCCCTACCCATTTGTACCGTAGACGTCTGGTTTGTAGAGGTACCTCGTAAATATTACGCCAATACACACAATGCGCTCGTAGCTACACAGCGAATGCATCTCAATTGAAGTTCAAATAACGTATCGCGAGCGTAAAAGAGCTCATACGAGTACCACTCCACGGTTACGCCTCGCCGCGTACAAAGTATGTACTCGTACGGGGTACTTCGCACTCGTACAGCGTTGAGGCTCATGAGGGCACCTTGTCGCACTCCACATTGCGTGCCGGTCGAGAGTGATGTATCCGAAGGCAGTTGGAGGCGCAAGTACGGTATCTGCGAGGTGGTGTCAAACAGCGGTGTTTTCGAGTTTGGCTCGACCTCCTACTTCGTACGCGCGGCTGATACGCATGTCACCGACAAGCACACAGTTGGGTCGCGAACTGCGTGTGGCTTCAGCTGAGATTTCGGTGACGCGGCGTGTTTACTCGTAGATGCCGGTGCCCCAAGGGTGTCCAAGGATACGAGTAGTGATAGGAGGGGTTCCGCAATAGACAAACCACTCTCCCGAGCCGATCTACAGTACTCGTACGGACTACTTCGCAGGTTGCTTGGATATGCACACGTGTTGTGGGATATGCCCTATCAACGTCTATAGATACATCAGCACACCACACGGGTTTTGGACAAGCCAGTGATTGTGGCTTCAGACTACCTGGCTTTCCCGAATGCAGCGCCTCGGCGCAATGCTCGGGAGAAATGTCTGAAGGCTTTGCTGAGACGCTTCAAGTTCAGATAAAGTTTGCAACGGCGTGCACCAGATGCGCACGCATTCAAGTTGATGCACCTTCGGCCGTCCCGTCACGTGAGCCCGCGTGGTTGTTCGCGCGCCGGTCCCCACCATGCACGACGAGCACCAAGCCCAACACCTGGCGATGCCATTGCCACGGCGGCGTTGAGGCTCACGCTTGCGGATGATGGACTACCATTCCATCCATGGGCATGACATATCGAGTTTTGATATACCGGGTACCCGTGAGTGCCGAGACGTCGACCCTGCCCCTTCCAAAACTGACCGGAATCAGACAGGCTGCCAACAGTTGCTGCGTCGCAGGCGCTGGACCAGCTAAAGGATGATCCCGCCGTGCACATCGCCACCGGCTTAGAGAGTCTTGACAAAGCGCTGCTTGGGCCGGCGACTGCGGAGTCGGATGATTCCACCTGCCATGGCGGCGTTAAACGCGGTCAAGTGACGGAGATCTGGGGGCCTCCGGGCACAGGCAAAACCGCTCTGGCGTAAGACGGCTCTCATTGTTCGGCAATGCGCGTGGTTGGGCGTTGACTTTTCTGGCAGGATTCAGATGGCCGCGAACACCATATGCGATGGGCATGAAGTGGTCTGGGTAGGTCTGTTTCATCGACCTTGCATCATCAGTCCGTGTCCAAGGCGAGTGAGCTGACACTGCGTTGCCAGATTGCCTCCAAAATATACAAAGGCAACGGGTTACCCAAGCCATTGAGTCTGTAAAAGTCTCCAGGGACCGAGACGCCGCCAGTGATGGCTCGAGTGTCGACTGGAGCAAGTTCACACATTACTCTTGCCTCACTCTGCCTCACGTTATGGCCCTGATATCACGACCGACGGCAAAATCAATAGGAACGGGCGTCTCTCTAGTGGTCATCAGCTCCATATCGGCTCTGCTAAACTCCGCGCTTCCCAAGTCCCGAGATGGGCGCGCAGCCGCAAAGGCCAGCAAAGGTGCCACCAACTCTCCCCAGCTCCTGGTTTGACGCGCCGCTCATAGTCACCCTCCAGGCCCAACCGCATCGACAAAGCGACTACAAGGTTTTCAGCTCATCATGAACGCACTTCAGAAATTGGCCGCCACGCGAAACTGTGCAGTCGTCATCTTGTCACCATGCGCAACCAGGATGCAGTCCGAACAGGGCGCAACGCTGGTCGCTGCCATTAACGCAACTGTGTGGGAGCAGGGCATATCAACTCGACTCGTACTCTTCAGGGATTGGGCCTGGCAAGGCGAGAAGCTCGGCAGCGTCTTTCTAGCAGGCCTGCAGAAGCTCGATGGCAAGGCCACCAACGAGGCCGTCGAGCATGTGTCTGCATTCAAGATTGAGGCTGTACGTTGGATCAGAGCATCCCAATGCCCCAAGCCTCGGCAATGTGCTAACGCCACAGGGCCAGGCGGGCGCGACTAGCATCGACTACGATGCTGCTAGTAATCCCTTGAGAGGATCTGCAGATCTGGCACGGCGGAAGCGAAAGCTGGGGCAGACGGAGCTAGAGGTGCCAGACAGCGAGGACGACGAAGACTACGGGTGGGCCGACGAGGACGAGGCAGCAATGCCAGCTCCACCGCCGCAATGGCAGGGCAGCGAGGATGTCCTGCTCGGCCAAGAGATTGGCCGAAGCGACGAAGGCTCGGGCGAGGAGGAGGACGAGCGCGACAGCCACGACAACACCACCTCGTCGGAGGCTGGGGACACGGGCTAGGCGCCGGCGAAGCGCCGAATATTGACGCCGAGAGGGCATGAATGGAGACCGGTCCACAGAGCCTCAGCCAAATGGGTGCCCGCAACCCTGCTGCGGGTCAAGAGCCAGAGGCTGCCCTTCAACTGCAACCGGAACTGCAACAACAACAACACCAACTTCCTGGTAACTACGAGTACGAGTAGCAGTACAAAACACACCGCCCAGGGGTCGGTTTTCTTCAGGGTCGCTAACAGAGCCCATGATTCAAGATCCCTAACGATTCTCGTGCAGAGACGCCCCGTCGGCGAATCGTCGGTTTGAATCAGCGAGCGGCTTTGGCTCGAGATCGGTCAAATCCGGCTGTGGAGTGGAAAGCTTCGTCATGTCCGCGCCAGGCGGTCCCGGGGCAGGCTGCTGGCCGCCTGCCACATGCTTCTGGAAGGGCTAAAAATTCTTTTCCATGGCATCATTGACGTGTCGCCAAAGAGGGCGCCCCACAGACGATACGGTTGAGATTTTCGACAGACGGGGCCCCACCCCACTCTGAGGGATTGTACGAAGTACCTGTGGGGTGGAGGTACATTCTCGAGAGGGCTTTTTCCCTCTCCTGCTCCGATCTGCTCCACGTTTTCGTAGGCACACGCCTCGCCCGTCCAGACTCCAGCCTTACAGGCACATTCGTACATGTGAAGGGGGGATCACGGCAGAGAGCCCAGCGTCTCGGAGACGCCAAGAGCAGGAAGATCGTCGGACCGCCAGAGTCGAGCCAGGGTTCCGCAACGTACGATGCAGAAGGCCATCGTGACGCGTTGCTGTTCAGAGCCGTCACCTACTCGGAAAAGACTCATTCATTCCTGTGCAGCATCTCGTGCTGGGCCGGTTGTGCAGGCGGTGGAGTCCCCCGGTTGGCCGCGACATGACGCAGATGGAAAAGCGCTCATGACTTTCGGCTTGGCACGAGCCTCGCCCACCGCTCTGTCGCGAACCGGGGTTGTCCCTGGCTCGAACTGACCGAGTCCACGAGCCCGCGCGTGCCTGGGCGAGCTGAGAGCAACTGGCACCTACGAGCAGCAACTACGAGTATCAACTGCCTGTTGAGTCATCAGTCGGCAGTATTGTTCTGCCTAATCCGTGCAAATGGCAGCATCCCGTGGTGGTCTGGCGAACAGCCGTTACGTACAAATCAGATATAACGGCACCCGGCACGCACCGCCCTGCACCGCCCCAAGGATCGGATCTTATCTCTCCCACACCTCGCGGTGAAGCAGCCGATCCCTCTGTCCGGCTTTGGCTGCCGGCGGCGACGGAGGGACTGACAGCGCGGGTATTAATAAAACACTCCGGCGCCGACCGACGGTGATCGATGGAAATCGACGGCTTTATCGACAGTCCCCCCCATCTCCCGTAGCCGAAACGATAAGAGACACCCGTATCACGTGTCACTCTCCGCGCACCTGAACCGTGCTTCGGGTTCCAGAGCTGTGACGAGCCCGTTCCCCGCCCCCAGACCTCGAAACGCCTCGTGAAACCAGCCCGCAGCAGGTCGGGGTTCTGCCGCGCCGCCTCCGATCCTGGGGTTGCAAGCGCACGCCCCGAGCCGTGGCGGGCACGCGCTCGACCTTGGGGGGCACGCGGCAGGGAAAGGCAAGCAGGGCGAAAGCAACGCCCGCAAGGGAGACGCATACATACGAGTACGAGCAGACACCTGCCCAGCCTGGGGGGCGTGCCGCGATGGGCAGTGCCGCAGTGCCCTGCAGGCGGAAATGCATCTCGTGCGTCCGGAGGGGGCACAGGAGGCGGCGACCAGCCGGGGGGAGGCGTCCGTGTCCAACTCGGAACCAAGCTTCGCCCTTTGCACATCGGCTGATGGCGATGTTGCAGGCGCCCTCATCGAGGAAGCTCGATCAGCCGAGATCTCGGCCCCGTGCACGGCGCCACTCCTTGCTGTGCTAGGGCTCGTCCGACGGGAAAACAGCTGATCACGGCATCACCATCGTGCCACACACGTACGGCACTGCGAAAACCGAGTTGCAGCACGGCGCGGCGCACCGGCGAGGGCCCGACTGCAGCAGACTACCGCGCCGGGTCGCCCCTTGATAGGCCGGGCCGATTTCAAGCATGGGGGGTTCCTTTTTCCCAGCGGAACGATGGCGGTTGTGGTTGCCCCGTGGGGTAGTACGGCCAGACATTTCGTGGTGTCTTGGTTGATAGATGCCCGCTTGCCTCCTCTGCGCTGGCAGCCACTGGTGTTCCTGCTACGGCGTACCACGAGGTGCTTCGGCTTGCATGCCCGGCAACTCTGTCGACGGGTGCATTCGCAGCCGTGCCCTGGCCGAATCTGCATATCGCGACGGGTCGGCTGTCGTCGGGGCTCCCGCCGCCAAGGCACGTCGCACAACAGCCGTGGAGACTGCAGGATCTCGCAGGGCGGCCGCGTAACTACCCCGTCGCGGAAGGGGGAAAACGGCTGACCTGACGATTCGACTCTCAGCAGCGGTCATGTCATGCCATCCACGGCAGTCTACGTGCCGTGCTCTCATATGCCGTCGGGTAGGCAGCAGCGCCGGATCGATTCGCCTCGTGGCGATGGTCGGCGCCGTGCTCCCGCGCGCGGGATACGGCATGGAAGGCCAGTCAGCCAGCATGTGATGCGATGTGTCTCAAGTGACACCCTGCCAACTCTAATTGCATTTTCGCTTCCAGAACAAAGGTCCACGCTGCAGCGCCGGTGTACTCTTGGCGCTGTACTTGGCACATACGGAGGTTGTATCCCTATGATGTGTCTCGTGGTCCGTAATCCGTACTCGTACGAAGTACCTATAGTCTCTTCGGGCGGGGCCGGAGGAAGATGACTGCTGAGGAACACGTAATACTTGTGCACAGACTTGGGATGTCGTTGAGAATTTGGGCTACTCGTCAAGCCAGGGCGACGAAACGCTCGCGCTGGTCCCAAGGACCATTCTTGATGACATGATTGCTGCCCGAGCTGCCCTGGACTAGTCCGGCGCATCGTACTCGCAAGGAAGCCCTGGCGGGACTCGGTCCATACGCCCCGATTCGACTGGACTTTGTTCAGCCACTGCTGGAACAGGACGTCATCTAAGAGGATAGCTCAAGTGTATACCACCGATGCTATGAGGAGAGGCGGTATGCCTGCGTGAATCGCTGGAAGCTATCGTTTGGGCTTTTTTCATCGCCTTTGCCGGATCGGACTCTCCCGGCACGCGTCTCGCCGGTTGAGGCTCGAAGCCGTGGCATTATCATATACTCACGGATTCGTCTTCACGGTGATGACCCGAGATCAGGTAGTCCGTAGACACTGCCTTGCACTCACGTCGTTCATCTGGCTGTCAGCGCTAATTTATTGGTTCCGCTGTAGTAGAAACAGTTGCATCCAGGCCAGCTTTGCAGTTGTTGTTGAGCCATAGTTCGGCGAGACTGGTTGTGAGTCTTGAGTTAAACCCGAGTGGTCAAGGTGGTAGCTGCGATTGAGCTGGGAGTGGTGGTATAGGGTAGGTCGTTGGTAATGGAACAGTACCCGACACTACCGATGTTGGCTTTGTGACAACAGTCGGGGAGATTCGTGTTGGCTGAGTCATTTCTGATATAGTATCTGTTCAACTGCAAAACAGCAAGTTCAGCAAGGAAATCAGATGCTCGTCACCTTGAATTTGTCCTACGAAGTACTCGTACACGCACCAGAACTAGACGAATGCGGCGCATCACGTAATCGGCCACCAGCCAATCAGGAGCTGCTTTCGGAACAGTGCCACGACCTTCCAGGCCAGAAACCCCATTCACGTCGAAGCTTCTGAACAACTCGCGATCAGGCATCAACTCCTGCCATTCAGAGCATTTTGGTTTCGTCCAAGGCTTTGCCACTCCTGTGCGCGTGTGACTGAACTCGCCAGCCCCATTGATAAGGCAGGCTAGGCTGTGAGAAGGGGTCTAGGGGGAGCGCCACGGATGGTTCGAGTAAGTCGATTCTCCCATCTCACAGCTCATGTTCAGCCTGCTCGGCGTGAACAGAGCTCGAGCACGGACAATGGCCCCCGTTATGGAAATGAATCACGAAGCGATCATGTCCCACGCCTTGTCGCGCCCATCACTGCCGGGCTGCTCACATGGTCTCTGAGGCGACGCTCTTCACAGCTCTCCCCCGCCCCTATGCCGCCACTTGCAAACATTTCACCTCGACTCAACCTTCCTTGACACTTCTCATCAAGCTGAAGCTGACGGACCAAAGAGACGAGCAACATGTCTGCCGAAGCGACTGTCAACGGTGCTGCTACGGTCGCGCCGACCACAGCCACAAACACAACCACAGCCGGGAAGCCCAAGTTCTCATGGCTGTAAGATATCAGCTCCAAGACCTTGACGTCTTCATCCAGCTAAATTTATCTGCAGCCAGCCACACCCGATTTTCGTCATAATCTTGGTTGGGCCTGAGGAACGGCCCTTTGGTATCCAAAAGGACTTCCTGTGCGATCGCTCAGACTTCTACCGCGAGTTCTTCGCGGACAGGGGTGCTGACGAGTCCGTTGAGCACATCGTGAAGCTTCCTGACTTTGCAGAGGACGTATTCGCACTGGCACAGAATTTTCTCTACACCGGCGTCTTGATTGCCGACGAAACCAACGTGCCCTCGTATGAGTCCCTGGTCGGCCTCTGGAACCTGGGCCACAAGCTCGGCATCGATGGCCTCTGCGACAAGACGCTGGAGGCCATGGCCGAGTGTCGACGGCTTACCGAGAGGATTCCTGCCACGCCGCTCCTGATACAGGTTTGGCGAGACACCCCGGAAGGCTCCTCGATTCGACTGCTGCTGCTGTCGTGGGCGGCCGAATACATGAGGTCGTCGGACGCCAGAGCAGAGTTTGCCAAGTCCCTGCCACAAGAAGTGCTCAGCGAGCTGGTGGTGGCCATGAGCTCGTTTGATATCTCCCCGATTGTCCAAGCCCCTGTCGACTCCCCTAGCGTACCAGCCGCCGCGCTGCCGCGGAAGAACGTCCATTACCTGGACGACATGAGCGACGAGGAGATCTTGAACAACATCAAGAAGAATCGACGGTCGAGCGGTGTTCCAAACACGTCTGCTACGCCCCAGGACCAGGCAGCGGGCCGCAAGCCTGCCCGCACGCCGCTCCCCAAGCCGCAGAAACGACGCTCGAGCGCCGCCTACTTGGAGGGCCGCACCTTTTCCACGTCACAGAAGCTGGACTTTTGCGCCGACCTGTTGACCAGAATGCTTTCAGGACCTGGTAAGCCGGAGAGGTCTCATCCTCATACGTCTACGAGCTGAAACTAACACGTCGACGTAGGATTCTGGACTCGGCTGGTTGGCCCGTTCAAGGACCCGGTTGAGCCGGTAGAGGACGGCGTGCCAGACTACTTCGACAAGGTCAAACGACCGATGGACCTTAGCACGGTCAAGTCCAAGATGGACCGTCGCGAGTATGTCAACGAGGGAGACTTCCTCGCGGACGTGCGCCAGATCTTTGAGAACTGCTTCACGTACTGGAAGAAGGGCGACCCGATGTGGGCGGCGGGAGAGAAGCTGCAGCGGACGTTTGAGGAGAAGTATTCGAACATGAACAAGTGGATCGCCAAGATGGGCGGCGAGGAAGGCGAGTAGTACTGGCCCCAGACGGCGACGGCAGCTCGACATCGGGCTGGCCGCGAGTTGTACAGCACCTGGAGGATATCTTAAGGCGAGGCCATCGGTTCGGCGACCTCGTGGAGAAACATGGAGGATGTGTACTATGCTGAGATGGTGGATCTCGACGAACGTTGCAGCTGGCGAGATAATGGACGGGGTGTGCTAGTCGGGACGGTGTCTGAATATGGATGAGAAGCAGGGAGCTGTATAGTAGTGTACTAAGGCATCAAGCACTACGGAGTCCATGTATGAGTGTCTGTTTCCCTGACCGAATACCACCACGAACTCGAACACGGCCGTCGGGGGCATGCGGCGGCTCTACCCGTTGTCTCAGGGATATCGTCAAGGGACGCACGGCAAGGGAGGAAAGGGGTCGACGTGCCCTGAACAACCCGCGGTGACTTGACCGACCCTCCCTATGCGGATGCACAGCTGACGCTGACCGCTGACCGCTATCTGTATGCAAAGCAGAGGTCGTCGTCGCACTTGCACGGCAACCCTTCTGAAGCGTCGACCTGTACTCACCGCACAGTCCCCCCAACCATCGCCCTTCCTTGCCTCGCCGCTACTCGCACCCATCGCAAGGTAGGTATAGAACCGGAGCGCTCGCACGCTACGAGGCCCCCGGGAAGGGTGCTTTCCGCGAGACGCAGCGGGCGCGTGCATGTACGATGGAATGCGAAGCAGCGCGGGAGACCGCTGGAGTCGCACCTCGTACGGCGTCCTGCGTCGTGGCGATGACTTGCAGCTACCCGCAGTCCTGCACGGGGAGCGAGGGCTACGGCACGAGGCAGGTCATCGCCGCAGAGCAGGGCGTCGCTGCAGAGAGGGCGAGGAGGCCTCGGGAACACATACTCCTGCCGAGACGGGAGCGGAGCTCGTATCAATGCCGAGTGAGCGAGACATCAGACGCATGCACCGACTGCGAGTACCACCGGGCCATGCGAGGGCAGTGAGGCTCGTCGGCCCAGGCCGGAGGTTCGGTGCACGCGCAGCGACTCCCTCCGTACGAATACGCAGTTGCCCTTGTCCGCGAGGATATCACGGCCCTTTACCGGACTGTCTTGGCCGTCTTTTCTTGCTCAGACGGCTCACGGCATCGACGAGTTTAAGGTGAGACAGGCGCCGGCGCCGAGACAAAGGCGGACACAGACTGCCCGCCACCGGCACTGGACCATCGGGCGGCCTTTGCGTGCACAGAGGTCCTGAAACGGACGCGAGACTCCGACGTGGGCAACCAACATCGATCGTCGTGGGCGTCTGAGCTGGAGGCTCCCGCCAAGGCCGGCGAGCAGGGCGGCAACGAACGATTCGCCACGAGCGCGCCATTTTCTCTCCAGCCCGGCGTCGACGACCCAATTACGGCCTCGTCGCGGCAAAACTGTAAAAAACTCTGACAAAGTGCGCGGATGAAGCTTCTCGCGGGAGGCGCGAGGTCCACCGGCCGGTTGTGGTGCAAGTACGAGTGCCTTAGCGCCGAGGGGGCCAGCGGCGGGTCTCGGGGCCAGAGCCAGCGGTGTGGTTGGTGCCGAGCCGCAGGGAGAGCGCGCGGGAGGGGGCGGTTGGTTGGACGGCGGCATTTGCTGGCGTGAGGGTGAGGATTCTTTGTACGGAAGTGCGCTGAGGTGTTTGTCTGCCGGCCCGTGTAAGTGGCACGCATGCGCTGGCTGGCGAGGCACAGGCACGGGGCGGCGAGTCAGCGGCGAGGCATGACGAAGCGGCAGATGGCGTGAAACCGTCCGTCTCTCGTCAGCAGCACGCGCGAGGCCATCGGGGTCGGCCTCGGCTGCGGCGAAGGGGCAGCCCCGCCCGCGAACCGAGCCTGTCCGTGACGCGGTCGAGATGTGCCGCGCTTCGCTGGGCAGAGTCTTCGCGATGCCGTGTTGCAGATTGGAGATTTGCCGGCACACGCAGGTCCCGATGGAGGTGCCGGTGGAGGCACGGTGGAGGTCCAGCGAGGTCCATCGAGGCCCAGCGGAGGTGCAGTTGTCAAACCCCTACCGAGTTTGGTGCCTGGCCCACCCCCGCCACGCCCGAAGCGGCATGGCGCCGCCCCCAGCAGCCCTGGCCGCTCGCTGCCCCTGGCGCAGGGCTCAAACTGGACGTGCTCAGTGGAGCACCCCCTGCTGAGCGCCGCCAGTCACGGCGCCTGAGCAGATGAGATGCTCGACGCTGGGCCGCTCGGGAAATTAAAAGGAGTCATTTGCGTCGTCCCGTGGCGGTTGGCAAGTGCGCGCCCATCCGTTGCCGTGCTGCTGGACCAGGCTGGCCGCTCCATCTTCTGCCCGCGCTGGCCCTTCCCTGTTCCGCCTCTCTTCAGCATCACCAACACCCTCACTCTGCACTCGTTCCGGCTCTGAGGCTCTCGCAGGCTCACCTCGTCGTCGATCCGCTCGCCGCCAGAGTATTGCTTAATGCTCGTTCCGCTCTTTTCAGCCTAGATCCGTCGACTCTCACGCCCCGAGCCTCGCACCCTCGCGCCTCTTCGTCACGCCACCGACCGAAATCTCGAATCGTCGAATCGTTGCCAGACAGTCAAGATGCACTTCACCTCCGTCGCCGTCCTGGCCTGCGCCGCCGGCGCCGCCGCCCTCTCCAAGGGCCAGCCCTACCGCCTCGCCGTCATGCCCGTCCCCGGCCTGAGCCTCTCGCCCCGCGACACCAGCGGCTACAAGCCCGAGGAGCAGCACTGCGGCTCGGGCGAGACCTGCGCCGACGCCTGCGGTGCGGGCTTCGACCAGTGCGCGGCTTCCAGCGGCGTCGCGCACTGCTATAACCCGGGCGCCGGTCAGTCCTGCTGCGTCGACGGCTCTGGCAGTACGTCTCCTCTGGTCCTGCTCGAGTGCTATGCGCTCCGTGCAACGTGATGACTGACTGGTCCACAGACTCCTGCGAGGCCGGCTACTACTGCACCCACGACCACTCCAAGGCGACGTGGTGCTGCCCCAACGACATGGACCTCGCTGCCTGCGCCGCCGCGTACAGTGTTTCCGGCGGCCTCGAGCAGGCCCGGTCCACGACGGCTCCCCTGACTACGTCGACCACGTCGACCCCTCCTCCCACCACCTCGTCCACCTCGTCCACCACGTCTTCGTCTTCTAGCATCCCCGTCATCACCCAGATCAAGGAGCTGAACACGACCGTCTGCGCCAGCAGCTCTGGGTACACCACCGCCTGGACCGGCTTTAACAGCACCGTCACCAGCGGCTCGCCTACCCAGCCCTCCGAGTCCGGGCCTGCCGGCACCACCCGGGCCCCGGCAAGCATCCCCTCCAACGTCAGTGGCGCCGCCGCTACTGGCGTCAGCGCCCTGCTGCTCGTGGCCGCCGGTGTCGTCGCTCTTCTGTAAGCCGAGCAACAAGAGGCGACGACGAGAACCCAAGCTCCGATGACGAGTGGAGGCGTTGCATACCGGGGAGCCGAGGACAACAAGCAGGCTCAAGCGCAGCCACGAGTATACGAGTCTTACGAACGGGCGAGCCTCTGCGCGGCCGTCCGAGTTGCACGGTGTCAGGGCCTGCCATCCTTTTTGTCATCTTCGTTCCTTTTTGCGATGATTCCCCTTCGACCGGCGACTTCGTTATGCCCGGAGTCGGCCGTGGTTATTTGGTGTTTTACGGGCGAGGCGGATGGCATTGGTGGTGTTCTCTTGGGAACCCGTACATTACCCACTCTTACACGCGCCATACCTAGCTGCTCCTCTTCAACAAGGCGCCGGGATTGGATACGCCTGTATCCGTCGCTCCGGCGTCGCATGTACGTATTTACTTGATGGCCCTGGTAGACATATAATTGTAACTCAGCATTGCACATGTCATCTGTACGCCCGCGACGCGGGGTGTCGTCGGACGGCCTGGTGGGGAAACCGACAGGAATGTCGATGGCGTCGTCGGCTAGATCGAGATTTGAGTTTGGGCCACGCGAATCGTTTGCAGATCGCGGGGAAGTGGCGGGAACGGCGTCTGCCTTGCGTCGGGCATATGAGGCTGTGCGAAGGATTCGTACTCGTATACGAGCAGGGTGACGCTTTTTGTGGTCCACTCCCACTGTCGTGCGCCGCTGACCCACGAGCCGATGATTACCCCTCCAGTCTTGACTGGGTGTTGTCGGTGGTGATGGACACGGACGGAGGAGATACAGATGCAGATGCAGACGCGAGCGTAGGGGGGGGGCGGATTGGAGGGCAAGGGCCGGCTGATGCCGATATATGCTTGACCAGCCGTATGGCCGCACCGCCCTTTTCCCTGGGTCCACGGTGCTGACGGTTGAGATGCTTGAAGATATGCAATGTCCACCTTGAATTGCATAGTCGCCGGGTCGAGACGGACCGCTCTTCGTACTACGAGGATGCCAGGCCAGCAAGTTGGCTTCTTCTGTGAGGGAAGCAAGAGCAAAAGCGCTTCGCTGCAGTGACTGGGAGCGGCGTGGAATGTTGACGGGAACACGCCTTCAAGGGCGTCTTCTCCGCGAGAGCCTCGGCATCGCGAGCCAGCCCCGTCGCGTGATGTATCTACATTCTTCGGGCCTCGTGGCTCGCGAGGGATGCTTGGAACTTGGGTCACAATGGCATTGTTGTGACAGGCGCCACAAGGCCCAGGCCTCGACATGGCTTCTAGAAACCGCCTTGGGATACACTAGTCAGCGCTGGACATGGTTATACAGCACGAGCGATTTGAGGCACTACATGCAATAGCTCGGAAAGGGACCGCAGGTCAATAGTTATGAAAAAGCTTGCAACATTGGGGGTATGATATCAAGAATGCAGGCGGACGTCCGTCAGTTGCCCGGCAGACGGCCTCGCAGCGGAACAGCTACCATTGCCTTTCCCAACCATTCGACCTCCACGACCTGGGCCGTATGCGCGCGAGCACGGTTTGTTTCCCGCCCCTCTTAGTTGCCCACGGTCTCGGGCTCCTTGTTCTCGTCGTAGCCGTACGCCTCCTTCATCGTCTCGACCTGGGCGACGTATCTCTCCTGCGCCTGCTCGGGGGTGACGCCCTCGTCGACGATCTTCTGCCACGCGTTCTTCTTGGCCTTGCCCTGCACCGCGCAACGACCGCGTTAGCTGTGCTCGTCGGCGATTTGAGCGGCGGAGGGGGAAGAAAGAGGGGGGG
>JALHCA010000144.1:0-86108 GCA_024340505.1 Tolypocladium nubicola
GGGAGGAGAGGGGGGGGGAGGGTGAGGGGGGAGGTGCAGATGAAAGCTTGTTGGGGGTGGACGAGTTGAGGACGAGAGCAGGAGGAGAGGAGGAGGAGGAGGAGCAGGAGGAGGAGCAGGAGGAGAAGCAGCTGGATGCAAGCTTGACACGGAGCTAATCTGGAGCTGGAGCTGGGGCTGGAGCGGAGCTGGAGCTGAGCTCGAGTTGCGCAATGCGGCAACGCGGCGGCGGCGGCGGCGTCTGCGGCGAGCCCAGGCAGCCGGACCAGGAACGGAGTCGACGGAGCCTGGGGATGAGCCTCCGTTGGCATCTGGAAGACGCGGTCCAGGTCCACGTACATGGGACAGACTACATGGGAGACTACATGGGAGACTACATGGGAGACTACATGGGAGACTACATGGGAAGACTACTCGTACATGGGACAGACAGGCATGACGGGCAGCGGCTTGGGCGGGAGTGTCCCGAGGGGCAAGTTTTGGCTCAGTTCTGGAGAACTACTGCTGCATGCACCGGCTTGGATGGATGGCTCGATTGCGGGTGGCTGCGTGAGCTGCGCGAGCTGCGTGAGCTGCGTGAGCTGCGTGAGCTGCGTGGCCATGTCGCCGCCGCCTCGGATTACCGCTGTCGGTTAGCCGGCTGAAGTGGAGGGGCAGCAGCCAAGAATACCCCCCTCATCGCCTCCGCGATCCGTTAACCCCATGGATTTAGCGCCAAAGGGATTCACACTACGTTCTCTGACTTCACGCTGACGGCGGCGTTGCGCCACGGACGGCACGACGATTCCTGCGCGTGCTGCGATGCCGGTTTGCTGGCCGAGTGGCCGCTGGCGGCGTCCGATGTCGTCGTCGTCGTCGTCGTCGTCGTCGTCAGCCGCACCGGATGATGCCGCTGCCCGGACCCGACCTTCGAGTTGGATGCATCCACGGCCCGCCGTCGAGGGAGCCGCCGTCAGGCCCAAAGAGCGTCCGATGCACTCACACCGCAGCGGACAATTCACTTCGCGCAGCCTGCACGTTCGTCCGGAAGTGGCCGTCTCTGCATGCGGCACGGCACCCTTCCCGACTGCTCGCGCCCGTCGATTGAGGACCATCAGGCACGCAGCATCGCCCTCGGCTCATCCATGCCTATGCCGAGCCCGCAGCCACGCTCCCGGGCGTTCTCGAATCGGGTGGACAAGGGTCTGGTTGTTTTAATAGTGTAGCGACATGCTTAGCCCGGGGGAGCCAAAAGCTTGCTTGACCGTCGTCGACTCCCCGGCGCTGCTCCGCCAGCGGTCCGTCCACGGAGACGCCGGCCTCTGTCTGGCATCGCCAACGGCTGGACCCTTGGCGTCGCGACAGGTCCCGTGGGCGATTGATATTTCGGGCCCCGTTCGTTAGCCAAGGGGGTCCCGCCCACGCTTGTTTCCGAAGCACGGAAGTGGTACGGTGCCGCTTACACCGACGTCCACCACCGCGGTTTTCCCAATGCGGTAAAACTGCGAGCTCACGATGGCGCCCCCACGGCCTCGACTCGTCTCTCCGTTGCCCTGCCCGCGCCCCTCCCTCCTCTACCGAGGGGTTTCGGCTTCGGTTCCTTCGTTCCTCGCGCGGGCCGTCTCAGCACATCCATCCCCGTTTCGCCCTCGCCATCCCCGGAGCTCGTCTGGTCCGGAAGCCCAGGCCTCTCCTCTCTCGCATCTTCTCGGTATCCACGAGATGCACTTCGACGGACCCTGTCCAGGCGCCCCCTGCGGCCGACCTTGGACCCAGTAACATTCCATATGTCGATGCGGGCTGCAGCTTTCGAGCCGCACCAGTGCCCTTAGCGCCAGGGGCAACCATCACGACGAGAAATATGCAAAGCATCTGATTCTGCCCTGACAGCAGCCCACGCTCATTGGCCAGAGGGTTCACCGTCAGTCGTCGCGCTTGGAGCAAGCAGCATTTTGTGCTGTCGATTTGAATATCTAAAACTATGCATATACCTGGCCTTGTTGTTTTTCTCCCATGTTCTCGGGCTAACGTGTGCTCTACGGCGGTCACCCGACACAAGAGTCCAGGAGCTGTTGTTGCTGGCGCATCGGCACATAGATGGAACGCCTGATTCGAAGTACATATTACTCCAGGGCGTAGGCAACCACAGGGCCACCTCAGGCCGCAGCGCATTCAAGTACCCAAGGCTCTGTCTCTGGTTCCCGCAGTCTGACACCGTCGTCATCTCAATGCAAAAGACGTCAACATGCCCATGGGGAAAGCCAAACGTGTTTGTGGGTTTGCCGCCTGGCATCTGGACTTTGTCCAGATCAGAGGCAAAGGCCAACAGCGTCGTCTCAAAAAACAAAAACAATAAAAGCCGCGGCATCGCAAACGCACACTCGACGCAAGCCGGCCATCTACGGGAGATCGCGTTCACCTCACCAACGCGAGATGGTAAAGTGAATCCGAGCCTCTAGTCCTGTATCCACTGAAAGACCGTCACGGCCGTCGTATAGACCATGGCGACGATGCCGAGCACCATCAAAGCCACGTCCATTGCCTTGACCCAGCCCTTCTCCGCGGCCCCTTTGTAGTGCAGGTACGCCGGGTAGATGTAGACGAGCGGGACGCACGCGAAACTCCCAATCAGGGCCACAAACTTATCCAGGTCGGTTGCGCCGACCATGCTGATGCCCACGCACAGCGCCATGACGGCCGTCCTGATGGCATTCTTCTTCCACTTGATGGCGACGCTCTTCTTGCCCGTGGCTCGCTCCCCGAACAGCGACGTCTCGATGATGCGCACCGCCGGAAACAGCTGCACAGGTTCGCCACCGAGCACCGCTAGCGAGTAGAGGACCTGCACCGCGTTGACGAGGGCCGAGTCCTGCGGAAAGTTGGAGATGACCTGGATCTTGGTCTTCTCTCCAAACGTGGCGTAGCACAACGCGCCGACCGACGTGAAGATGATGGTGATGAGGAACATGACAAAGTAGAGGAGCCCGCTGAAATGCTCCGGTTTCTTCATGCTCGACTGGATGGGCAGGATGAGGCCAATGCCCTCAAACGTGAAGATGGCCGACCCTATAGTCAGCGTGAACGTCGAAGGGTTGAACATTTGGACCGTCGGTTCCAGCCCTTTCGTCGCGAGCGTCCAGATGTCGTAGTACCAGATGTACACGAGGCCCACGAGGATGAAGACATCCGCGAGCATAGCCACGGGGCCGAGCTTGGAAATGTTCCGGATCAGCGCCAGGGGGATGAGGGGCACGAGCTGGAGAGCGATGAGGCTGGGCACCCCGAGGTCGAAGTTGTGCCGGCCTTGGGTCACGGCGTCGAGGAACGCATAGAGATTCTCGGCCGTAAAGATGAGGCCGGCACAGACGAACCCCAGCTGGGAGAGGGCAATCGATGCCAGGATGAGGCTGCGGAATTGCGGGCCGACGATTTCGGCGCCAAGGTCTCCGTAGCCACCGCCATACCTCTGACGGCAATCCAGGAGCAGGCGGAAGCAGACGCAGTTGATGAGAGAGACGAAGACCAGGGTCAAGGATGAAAAGAGGATTCCGCCGTTGCGGAACGCCTTGGGCAGAAACATGATGCCGGTGCCGATGAATGCCTTGAGCAGTGTGAAGAAGGTCTTGAAAGTGCTGGCGTCGCCTTCCCGCACGGGCCGCTTGGAGCTTCGTCGGCGGCCGAGGGAGGGACGGCCGAGCAGGGGCCGTTGCTCCCCAGACTCTTCTCCTTGTTCGCGGTCGTCGATGGCGGAATCGTCCTCGGACGTGTCGACGTCCTCCAGGTCCTCGCCGGCGAAGCTGCCGTAGAGGTCGAGAAAGTCGACAAAGTCCCTAGCCACGACGAGGGGCCCGCTCATGCGCCGCTGCCGAGCCCGGCGCAGCAGGTGCTGGCGCCTGAAGCCCCCGGGCACCCGTTGTTCCGGGTACGAGAGCTCATCGGCCGGGTGGAGGCGCGGCGAGGGCTGGTGGGAGAAGGTGGCTGCGCGGCGGAGAGAGTTTGCCCGGGCCTTGATCCTGTACATGTCGCGATGGATATCGCCGCCCTGGAGCTTCAGGGAGGACTCGAGCGTCTCCGAGGCCGGCGACTGTTCATCGTCGAGGGCGACGGGCGTGATGACGGTGCTCGAGGCCGAGGCGAGGGCGCCGGGCGCCTGGTTGGGTGACGGGAACGGGAACTGGGCAACCGGGGCGGCCGCCTCAACGGCCGAAGCCTCGATGGGCTCTGCCGACAAGCTCACCTCGGGCTCGGCCGAGTAGCCTTCGGGGAGGTATCGGTCGAGGATGGCCGCCTGGCGCTTGCTCTGCTCGCTGCACAGGCTGCCGGGCGTCTCGACGTTGTCGGCCATGGCCGGTGCGAGGCGAGCGCGTGCGAGGTTGGCTCGATGCTAGTGGCACTTGTCCTCGGAGGCTCCCGGTCCGGCGTCAACCACCGCGGTCCAGGACCGACAATGGCGATGATGAGGCGAGTGTAGGGACGGCGAGCACGCCTGAGCCATCACCGGCGAAGCGCGAAGGGCGGACGAGCAGACGAGGTCGGCGCGACAGCAGGCGGGCTTTCGGCGTTTCTGGTTATTGCGTCATAGGCGGTGCTTGGTGCATTCTGAGGATGCACGAAGCAGGTCTGTAGGCAGCGTCGTATTTCGAGGTGAGATGGATGGGTTTGGATCTTGGGGAACGGCTGAGACTGGCTGCGGCTTGATCGGATCCAAACGGCCCCGCCTCCAGGCAGTCGGCACCCACCACCGAGCCGATTCTCCTCGCACCAAGCGAGCCATCACCTACCCTACAGACCGACGAAGCTGCAACCAAGTTCGAACCAACCCGCTGGAGATTCCAGGCGTCTTTCTGACCATTGATACGAGGTTCCTGCGCGCTCGCTGCCAGCAGTCGACGACAGGAGGTACCAGCGAGGGGTCCGGGCCTGGTTCGAGGGTCGGCTTACAGACATCGTGAGCCTTCGCACAGGTACGAGAGGAGAGTAACAAGCTGAGCTCGGCGAGTCCTGGCATCCTGTCCTCGTCTCAGCCCCCCTTTGAGCTTGAATGCAGGGCCTGTCTGCGCTCACCCTCACTCCCATCTCCCTCCACAGCTTCTCTCCCCTTGGCCGTCGGACCACGAACCACCGGCACTGCCGGGACATCAACGGGAATGCGTGGTCTGTCCTCCCATGCGCACGAGTACCTACGTGGTTCGATGTACGAGTACGAGTACCGGACCATCCTCATCGCATCAGTTGCTAGCCCCGCCCACAGGGACGGAGATGCTGCCTGCAGACTTCCACGGCAGCGAGAATAGGGGAAAATCGCGTGACCGTCGACGGCAGTCGGGCAGACTGCCAGCACCAGATCTGCCGGGACCTGTTGCCATTGCGCGACTGTGCCAATTGGACAGACGGCAATTGGGCCGCGAGCGCATATGGCGAGGCTGTCCGGACGCCGTCGACGGGCCAATCATGGCCGCGACGCCTCCCTGCGCTTTGTCGTTGTCTCGGTTCTCCCCCGGGCCCTGGTGCCACGACGGTTGCTTTGTTGACGCCCGCGTCCCGCCTGACCACAGTGGTGGCGAGTGGCGACCGATCACCTCTCCTCTGCCGTGTCGATCAGTCGCGGCGAGGCACCCGACGGCCTCGTCTAACCGCTCGGGGTCCATCATGTGAGACCTGCGGCTGGGGAGATGAGCCTTGCCTGCCTCCTCCGTGGTCCGAGATTACTACTCCTGGGAGCTGCATGATAGGAAATTGACTGTTCGAGCGCAGGCTCCCCACACACGCGTCCTCCCTCGCAGGCCCTCCCCGTCCGTGTTGTGTCTTGGCCTCCAGCAGGCCTCGACCATTCGCTCGCTGCTTGATTGGCGTCGAGACTCCGATCCCAGGGCCAAGATCCCGGCCCCGGGCGGCTCGGACCGGGAGGACGGCGACCCGAGGGGCGGCTGCGGTGGCGGCGGTTGTCCATCACCATCACCATCATCATCGGCATCGGCATCGTCACCAACCACTCATCACTTGCAGCGTGCCTGCATGTATTCGTACGAGTACAGTACGGATCGGAGAGCCCAGCTTTCTCTGCGCAGCGCCGTTGGGCTGTTTTGCCCCCCTTTCGTGTCCTTTTCGCCTTTTTCCTTGCTTTTATTCCCTGCTCTTTTTTCTTTTCTCTCCTCTCCCCTCGTCTCGTCTCCTCCCCTCTCCTCCATTGCCCCCGCTGTCACCAGAGTCTTTCCTCTCCTCGGTAGCAAGTATGGCCACGAATAGTCCACCCTCCTCCCTCCCTTTGTCAACACAGTACGGACTAGTACATACTCGTAGACCACACTCCATCCTTGAGCTGCACATCTATGTTCTCGCCTCCTGCAGGTCTCTGCTGCTGGCTGACACACCTGTCTTATGAGCGAAGCCGATGGACCTTGCATCGAGACCCAATCTCTCTGCCCACGCAATGCTTGTTGATGGAGCCGGTGATGCCTCTGCATTCTGCTTCCCTGTCCTTTGCCGCAGCTGAGGCGAGGAAGTGATGTGGCCTGGCCTCCATCCCCTTGACTGCCGCCATTGCCATCACTTTGCAGAATCGCGAGGACGTCACCTGGTAGCACCGAGACATGGGCCACCGAGCCTCCGCGCCGCTTCACATCCGTGTACTCGTACGAGTATTACCTCGTGCACCGTACGAGTACTCTTGCGCTTACACGGCAAAGGTGGCCCGCGCCGCCATGCGGCTGCCTCTACTCTGTCTTCTGTGTTTGCTTTGTTCTGTATCAAGGGGGATTCATGGCAAATCATCCTAGACACAGCTTCACGGCGCCCTGCAACACATGCGGGTACCAGGCCAAGGTCAAGGTTCATGATGTCTCTCCCTGGGCCTATCTCCTTGTCAACCAAATCTTGTCAGAGCCGCCATCCCTCCGCCCAATAATACGGAGCGTGAGGTTCCCGATGCAAGCGCCAGGTTGGTCTGACGCCCGAGACCATTTCGAATGCATTACTGTTCCGATCCCAGGGGCCCCGGGAGTGTCCAAATAAGAGCTTGCCAGATATAAATACCGTGAGCCTTTCCGTAACTCAAGACATTTTTTCTTCATCCTATCGCCCATTCATTCGCTACTCGCAACTGCCCTGTCCCCGCGGTCTATATCTGTTGCCTCCTTGGATTCTACATTCGTTCGATTCCCAGCAAATCAGTCAAGATGAAGTTCATCGCAGTTGCCGCCCTCCTTTTCGCCAGCGCGCTCGCTGTTCCCACCGGCCAATGTGGAGTGTGCCAGCCCTACCCGCCTCCGGGCAGCGAGTACCCTCCCGGCAACGGTAACCCGCCCGGCAGCGGCAACCCGCCCGGCAATGGCAACCCTCCGGGCAACGGCAACCCCCCGGGCAATGGCAACCCGCCCGGTAACGGCAACCCCCCGGGCAACGGCAACCCGCCCGGTAACGGCAACCCCCCCGGCAATGGCAACCCTCCGGGCAGCGGTTACCCGCCTCCGGGTAACGGAAACCCCAACCCTCCTGATAACGACGGCGAGGACTATGAGGCCTGCCCGAGCGGCCTCTACAGCAACCCCCAGTGCTGTGCTACTGATGTCCTTGGTGTTGCGGATCTCGACTGCAAAGCCCGTGAGTTCCTAGTCCCGATGTGTTTCGATTTGGCGTTGGCTAACTGCTCGAAAAGCGGATGTCACCCCCAGCAGCACTGTTACCCTCAGCAGCATCTGCTCCGGAAAGGGCCAGGTGGCCAAGTGCTGCGTCCTTCCCATTGTGAGTACTATGTTCACCCTGATCTCGCTGCGCAGAATACTGACCCCGTCTTCTGCAGCTCGGCCAGGCCCTCCTCTGCCAGGACCCCATCGGCGCATAAGCCCGCATGGTTCGCGAATTGCAGCAATTGGTCCGAGTTTGGCTTCGGATCGGGATCGCAACACGCGACTAGATTTGGGGCGTTCCGGACGCTTGCGACCTTGTTGATATTCAGGACTTCGGGGAGGGTGTTTTTTTGATGGTGATCTTCACTTCGATGTCGACAAAGAGCTTCTTACATTATTTTCTGTACCAAAGCATCCGCCCAGCAGACTGGGTGGCGAAATGGAGCTCTGTTTGAAATCGTCTAAGTTGTGTGACTGGTCGAAGGCGTCAGCTTCACCTTTGTTTGACTTTGAATATAATTCGACCAGGCGAATCGATCAGTCACGATGTCAAGAGAAGTATCCATCTAGTCACGGACACGGTGGTTCCAAACCCCCTCGCTGAAAGCGAGACTGTAATTCTCCGTCAACCAACCATGCTCACGCGGCACGCGGAGCAGTGCTGACTTTGACAGCCTTGAGCTAACATACTTGATGGAAGTATTCACACTAGAGTCTAGTCATCCAAGCTCATGGCCGTTTATGACGCTCATGCCGATATGCAGAGTTGACATTATCATCTCACATCAAGGCGTGGCGCCGCTGTAGAGCTTTTCAAGTGGGCAGGAGTACGTAGTAGCAGGATGCGGTTCAGAGCAGCGCACAAAGGCCATAATGCGCGACGGTATCACCATGCCTCGCCAGCACAACATCACGCTTAGCGAACACAATCACCACCCAAATTCCAGGTTGGAGACGTACCCCTGGGTCGTTAAATACGGTAGAGCGGTCGCTGTAACAATTGATTGCCTCTATAGTCCCAACCGAATCTCCAAGCTGACGTACGCCAGCCCCAGTAGCAATGACTACCTACCTCCTTGCTTCTCGCACAACTGGCGTGCAATCAGACGAATAAAGCGACCCAGGGGAATACTACCTCTAAACCTCCTCTCCCCCGGCCACATCACTGCCGCCCTTCAACATGTCCTATCCGTTGGCATCGTCTGCTGGCTGCCCGGCTGCTCGCCAGTCAGTCGAAGCCCTCCTGGCCTGTGCTCGCCTTTGCGTCGTTTTCCAGCTCTTCCCCATGAAGCGGCGCGGTCTCCAACGCAACACCCCGTGCAGCAACGCTTGCCCTCCTCGCGCGCATGTCCGTCAAAGCCTCGCTCTCCTCGTCAATGACCTCCCCCGAGTCATCCACTGGGCTGTCCTTGGCATCACCTCCACCCAGGTCGAGTTTCTCCACAAGCTCGTGCTGCAGGGAGTCTATGTACTCCATCGCGTTCGCAAACTTCGTAATGCCTTGCTTGTGCGGCAGCGCGTCATATGTTCTTTGGGCATCGTCGAGGCATCTCTGTGCCGGCATATACTTGGCTTGCTGGCACCACGCGTCAGCCGCGAGGACGCTCCACGCCGCCGACTTTCGGTGTCGGCTGCCCCAGCCCCAACTTCCAACGCCCAGCTTTGACGCGTAACATACTGCGAGCCGCTCTTTCAGGAGCGCGTCCCCCACGCGGCCCAGCATCTTGGACTCGAGAAGCCGGAGTCCCCACCTGCCGGCATCATCGATGTTGGAGCCCCCCCGTAGCCGGAGAAGCTCATGGCCAAGGGTAAGGCTCCGCACCGCTCCATACGGTGCACTACAGCGCGTGCCGTAAGAGTAAAAGGCCGACTCTAGCATTTGATCGATCGCCTCTGCCCGGCTCTTTGACGGCAGGCTCTGCGGCATCAGCAGCAGACTGATGGCAGCCATCTCGTTGGCTGCAGCGTGGTACTTCCACGCTTTCGACTCGCTGAAGTCAGACCGCAACAGATCGTAGGTCGAGTGCGCCAACTTCCAGTCCCGCAGCATAAAGGCATAGTCGGCCAGCTTCCTCATGATTGCCTCTGGAGCGTCCGCTCGGTAGAATCCCGAAGTGTCGTAGTTGTCCCTCGAGCTGCCGCTGCCGCCAGACGACGCTCGTGAGCTTCCACCGAAACCTGTCCATTTCCTCGACAGGTTCATGAACCGGCCGGCAATGCCTCTGCGCCGAGATGCCACTTGGTCGTTCCAGACAGACACATGCCGCTCCATGGTCGGGATGATCGACTGTGTAACCATCTCTCGGACAAATGTGCGAATTGCCGTGGCATCAGACTCGAATATGTAGCGGGTGGGGTCGTCAAGTCCTCCCTCGCTCTCACTCGAGCGAATCTCTGCCAGCTCCTCGGCCGCCGACATCCAGTCGCTTCGGGGCAGCGGGATACTGTCGTCGTCGGTCTCGGCGCTCTGGCTACAGCGCAGACGGAGCAAATGGCAGTGTAGCCCGAGGTGGCGCTTCATCTGCTCGAAGAGAGTCATTGATCTTGTAATGTCATCATTTTCCTCGTCATGGACTAGGACGTAGTATCGGAGGTAGTCGCTGTCCACCCATGGCGGGAGTTTTCCGTCTCCCTGGTTGGTCTCGGTGTATAGGTTCCTGAGCTCCTCAATCGGACTTGGGTTCCTAGAGCTGATGGCAATAATGCAGGCCACAGGGTGCGCGAACGTCTCGTGGGGGGTGGTGGGAAAACCTGAGAGCAAGCGTCGCAGGTATAAGGTGTAGTAGGGGGAAGCAGTCTCCAGGTCTTGGCCTTGCCTCGCGAGGCTGCCATGTTGTGGCGGTCCCAGGAACGACCGCTCAGCGTAGGACAGGTGGCGCTCGACAACGGCTTCTACGTCGGCCAGACTTTTCCGATCCCGAGATGCGCTCTCTTGGATTCCGTTCTGGTCTTGCGGTGTGCGAGCTTGCTTAGTCCCCGATATTGTCGGATCCAGGTGTTCCATGTTCTCCCCGAACTTGGTAAAACGAATTGCAAAGTCCTCAAAGGTCCGACTCAGGCCGTTGCTGTCCCGGACAGTCACCTTTCCCTGAATGTTCTCGCTAAACGGCCGCAGCAGTTCCCACAAGCCGTTTCTAAACCCCTTTTCGCTTATAAGCGCCTCGGTATCTTTAGAAGCGTACAAGGAAACATGCGGGACGAAGGATTGAAGGATCAGGTTCAGAGGCTCGCCCGGACCGTCATCGGCGTTGTCTGGCATCTCTCGGCTCGGAGATGCATCAAAGACAGTTGCAGAAAGGGCTCTCGACGGCGAGTTGCGCCCGGCAGGGGACATGGATCTCGAACCGGGGGGCGAGAGTGTCGACGCATACAAAGACGCCGCCGAAGGATTGGATCGCCGAAACGTCAGGCTGGATTCCGACTGAGACATGGGGAGCGACTCGATGGCAGGCGTCGAGTGCCTCGTCTTGGGGAGCTTCATAGCGGCGGCGGCGGCCGGCAGCGCCTGTATCGGTTCCGTTGGCGAGCCATCTTGGACTGGCAGTGGCATGAAGGCGGCTGGTAGGCGTAGTCGTTCCGTGGCGCAGAGATACGGGGCGGTCCGTGGTGATTCATGTGGCGCAGATGAGCAACGGCTGGATGAGATCGCAGGTGGCCGGCCTCTCGGACTGTCTCTTCATGTTCCGTGTTCGTGAGAAGCTGTGGTGATGCTGAGAAAGTACAAGGCGCTTGCCCATGCACTCTGGTAAAGGTCCGCCGTCACTGGGCACTGTTGCGATGCGTTGCGCTTGCTCCCCACATTCTTGTACCGGGGCTGCAACCCAACTCAACCGCGCACCTCCAATACCCTGATACATGCATACGTCGTCCACCTTGCACATCATCATTCCACTGCCTCGTGTCTACGAAGCACATCACGCCAGCAGCTGAATAGTTGCTACGCAATCATCTGCTACTTGCACGTGCACGCACGCGACTCCAGAATCTCGGGAAAGCACGCCTGGTGGCACTTCTCGGCATGCCGTCAGATATATCAAGCTACCTCGCGTCTCGATACCTTGTCGCAGACCCCAAACCATCATCGAAGAAGCGGAAGCGCAAGCAAGCCCCAGCATCCGGACTTCTCATCACCGACGACGACGACACAACATGGACCCAGACCGGCGCTCAGCTGGACGAGGATGACGAGGACGGTCCGGCGACGGTGTCTGGCACGACCGCAGAGTTCCGAAAAGCGAAGAAGAGCAACTGGAAGAGGGTAGGAGGCGAGCGAAACGCCACTCTCAAGAGCAACCAAGACAGTGCCGCGGCGGACGCCGTTCTCGCCGCGGTCGCTGCAGAGAATGAAGCAGCAAAAGCGGGCGATGATGAGCACCCGATTATCGAGAATGCCGAGGGCGCCGTAAAGATGAGCGACGGGACGCACGCCGGTCTGCAAACGGCAGCGGCCGTGTCAGCCCAGCTGAGACGGCGGCAGCGCGAGGAAAATGAAGAGTTCGAGCGGCATCGCAAGAATGCAAAGGAAGAGGAGACAGTCTACCGCGACGCCACCGGCCGAAGGATAGACATCTCCATGAGGAGAGCTGAGGCGCGAAAAGCCGCCGCTGAGGCTCAGCAGAAGGAACTCCAGGCCAAGGAGGACTTGAAAGGCCATGTTCAACTGGAAGAGGCACGCATACGGAAGGAGCAGCTGAGAGATGCCAAGCTCATGTCCTTTGCCAGGACGGCAGATGACGACGAAATGAACAGGAATCTCAAGGAGCAGGAGAGGTGGAACGACCCCATGATGCAGTTCATGAGCGAGAAAAGGTCGGCAGGCGGCAAGGGAAAGATGTTGAAACGGCGACCGGTCTATGCTGGCGGCGCTCCTCCAAATCGACACGGCATTAAGCCGGGATATCGGTGGGACGGCGTGGATCGAGGCAATGGTTTCGAAGCCGAACGATTCAAGGCAATTAACAGGCGGGAGCGGAACAAGGGGCTGGAGTATTCGTGGCAAATGGACGAGTAGGGCTGGCGAAGCGAAAGATACCCATCATCAGTGATGAAACATCACTGCATGTACGAAGCGTTACTACTGCTTCACAATCAGAACATGGCAGACATCCCGTAGCCTTCGCTTCGAGTTTATCTATCCCCACACCGTAAGCTAAGGGGTATGCCAAATGACACATCGTGCCAAGATACCGTATTCTCATGGCACAACGGCCGTCGCGAGACACAGAATCACCCCGGAGGCGCTCTCTTTGTCAGTCTTGAGTCCACAGGACGGACGGTTCAAGGATTGCCTGTCTGATAGCCACCGCCGCACCCAACTTCGGTGAGAATGAGCTCACTTTCTACGCCGCAGTCGCTTGTCCGACCCGTAGTCGCACAATTGCTTGACCAGCCTGATCCATTCGCCCTTGGGCATCTGTCCGGGCCGCTCACCCACACGACCGTGGAAAGGCTTGATAAGGTCTCCGATGGCGATGCCCTCGGGCGGAATCTTTTCCAGGATCTCCCACGGCTCGATTCCTGCGCCGGATTGAGAAGCAGGAGATGCACCTATGGAGCGCTTCTGTTAGCCCACCTCCATCCAAGGCAACAACAAGCGCTGAACGGGGAACCGGTGCCTTCTTGGGGCAGGTTGGGGCACAAGGAAGATGGAATATTGGGGCACGACTTACCGCCTTGTGCAGGATTCGGGCTGCCCGCTCTCGACGCTGCTGGGGTTCCCCTGCCGCTGCTGCCCAAAACCTTGATCTTCTTTCGTGAGCCAGCGCCGTCGGACATTTCGCCAGCCGTTGCTTCACCATCACTGCCGGATCCCGCGCCCCCGACCTTGGGACGACGCGCTGCATTTGTCTGTGGGAGGGGCGTGCCAGCCCGGCTGCCTGGAGCGGTGCCTACAGTCTTCTTCATCTTCTTCCGAGACGACTCGTTCCCGCTGGACTCAGACAGCGCGGGAGACCCAGCACGCTTCAGACTTTTGCTCTTCTTCGCGACGTCACCTTGTTTCAGCTTTCCCTGTGGGGTAGTTGTGCCCTTGGGACCCGTAGCCTTTGACTTGTCCTTGGCCTCAGCCTGGCCGTCTTTGCCATCTGGGTCTTTCTTGTCGTCCTCCTTGTTCTCGTCATCGTCGTCGTCGCTTGAGTCGTCATCAGACTGTGATTCAGTTAGCTTCGTCATTAAGTCGTCGAGGTCGGCGGGTTCGTCCACATACCGAGCTACTCCAAGGCTTTTCCTCGGAATCGTCGCTTTCGTATATCTCCTCGCGGTCTCTCTTAATCAGAGCCTTCTTTGTCGTTTTCCCATACTTCTGCCTCTCCAATTCCTCCCTCAGCTGCTCTTGCAGCTCTTTGTCGACCTCTGTTTCGTCTCCTTCGCCAAACAGGTTCGCCCCCAGCTGCTCACGACGGATCCGGACCTTGGATTCCTTTGCATCCTCGTCGTCGTTACGCTCGAAGTGCGGTGCTTCATCGTCATCCTGGAATTCGTCACCAGATATGTCCAGCTCATCATGGTCAAGTTTCTCTAATCTCGAAGCGGCCCTGAACGTGTCGCTCTCGGTCTTGACCATTTGGCCACGGCCATAGAATAGGCGACGAGTTGCTTCCAGGTCGCTCAGGCCAGCCTTTTTTTCTTCGTCCTTCATCACCCACCGACCCACATCCACCTTTCTGTTCATATAGGCCTCTGCCTGGTCGATTGTAAAGGGCTGGAAAGGAGGCTTGGACGTGAACTTGTACCATTTCTCCAAAGGGACCATGCGGAACACGGACTTGTCAATCATGAAGGCAACGTTGGCCTCGGATAGGGCAGCGACGTAGCTCCCAACCCACACGTTCTTTCCATCGGCATCTTCCAGGTGCCAGGGCAGCGCCTCTTCGTAGCGAATATCGGACTCCTTCTTGGCGGCTTCCGACTTGGGTGCCCTGTTGAACATAGTCTTTTCTTCCTTTTGCTTCTTGGGCCGCTTCGGGTTGGTGTCCTTGGCAACCGGGGCGATTTTGGCTTGGTCAATGGCCCGCTGGGCCTCTCGGTCGGCCTTGATCTGCGCAAGCTTTTCCGCCTCTTTCTCGTCCACCTGCAGCGGCTGGGGCTCATCCTCCTTGGAAGCTCTACCGGGTGGCGGCTGCCGAGCATCCCGCCTGTGCAAGGCCACAGGTCGGGCAAACGCGTCTTGATCGGTGGGGTCGACTGGCTTGTCGTTGAGTTTCGACTGAGCGAACTTGATGAGGTGGTAGCGAACGCCGTCGAGAAGAGCCTTCTTCGTCGTCATGATGGGTATGTCGCTGTACTGATACTGTGGGGGGGGCTCGGACCAGCCGCCGTACTGCTTCCGTAGTTCTTCGATGTTGGGCTTTGGGCCATTCTGTGCAGCGGGTCGAGAAGGGCCGGGTGACGGCTTCTGGGCAGGTTTGATGGCAGGCTTTCGCGACGGCGCGACAAGGGGGTTGGCGCGAGGTTTTCTACGCATGGGACGTAGAGGGTTCGGCTTCTGGCTCCGAGGAAGGCCGTTCTGGGCCCCAGGCGGAGGAGCGCTCATTGCGACGGCGATGGGACGGTCAAGCCACGGTCGGTGGGCGTGGGCGTGGGCGTCTGGTGGTGGTCAGATGCACGTCGCGGTGGGCCGGGCTGAGCGGCGCTCCCGCGGAAAGGTTCGATGCCTCGTGGGCGTGACGCAGGAGATGATCGCTGGTGCGTGTTTGCTCAGCTGCTTGCTCGCCAGTTTCGCGCAGGTACCTAAGGCAAAAGGTACAGCACAAACAGGTGGGAGGCGCGCGGGTGACGGCAATACTGTGCTATTCCTCGCGCTGCAGGAAGGCCTGAATCGGTCGACCTGGCCTGTCTGTTGTCAAAGAGCAAGCGGAAGACGTGCCGTGTGAAGGGTGAAGGCCCTGAAGGGTGGAGGAGGGTGAAGGACGGAGGTCGGTGGATGGCGATGATGACAGAAGAGAGCTCAACCTGGCAGCGCACTGTGGCGCCTACAAGCATTTGCGGAGGAGAGCCATGGAAGCCTTTGATTGGTGGCAGCTCGGGCAAGGCACCCGCACAGCTGGTCACTGAAGTACCGCTTGCTGGCTGGTCACAGCTGTCTGGAAGGCCCAAGGCAACCATTGACGGCCGCGCACCCGTACCTCTATGGAACAATACCTAGCAAAGGACGGCAGAGAATACGCGTTCAATACCCCTCAACCTCGATTTCCAGGCCGCCGTCTGTCGAGGTTCGTTTGCACCGCTCGCTGCCCTCCAGCGCCTGTGAGGCACTGGCGCTAGCCGATCCAGTTATCCAGCCACTAGTGCACACACTGGGCCACATCCTGGTCTGACCAAAGCTGCTCGTCCCTTGCTTTTCCCAGGTAACCTTGACCTTGACCAGCTCATCCGTCTCGTCCCGTCACGGACTATCAACAAGTACTTCGTTTAACGAGACAACCCGAAACCCAGAGAAAGAAGGCGGCTGCTGTAATTGCACAGGTACACACCCCCGGTCCACCCTATCCCGCGATAAAACAGGCTGCAAACACCGCGGCCATTGCCTTGGAACATCCAGACCAGGGCATACAGACAGAGTCGGAGTACAGGTGCCGCACGCAAGGCCTCCTTGTCCCTTGTATGGTACGGACGACACGACAATCCCTCGGCCTGTCTGCTTTGCTTATCTGGAGGATACGCTCTGGTGGCGTATCGGCCAAGTTATTTGACGGTCACAGCAAACAGCACATGGAGCTATCCGCCAGAGGCCATCACTTCTCCTCCTGTAGCTTTGCCGCTGCAGACATCCGCGAAAGCACCCCGTCGACCTGAACTTGTCCTCCGGGGCTGCCTCCGTCAGCCTGCGAGGCTGCGAAGTTATCGCAAAGCTGTCGCCCAGTGGAGCATGCATAGACAGTGACCATCTGTCTGTACCACCGAAAGCCTGATTACAGCTATTTGAAGGAGCCTCTCAATTTTTTGGGGGGGGGAGAATCTCCTCTGGCTGCCATCCGACACAAACGAGCATGGCATCAAATGAAGCCGAGCCCCTGGGAGCCAGCGGCGATGGGCCACCCATCGGCCTAGAGAGCCATCTCCGCAGCCTCATACTCACCAACGCCCCTGGAAATGGAAGTGGCTCTGGTGAGTCTGGCCAACGACCAACCCGGCAAACCCGGCTGCCGAGAGCTGCTCAAGACACCAGGACTGGCAATGACACCTCTGCCGAGAGCCCAACGCCCGGACAGCAAGAACCGCAAGAGCCAAGAGCCAGTCGGAGGCGTCCAAACCAAGCTCAGCGGCGAGAGACGAACTCCCAGCTGTCTATTCCCATAGAACCGCGACCTCAGCAGCCTCTTCAACAAGCCAATCCTGGCTTTGGCAATCGCGGGCATGCCTCTCGCCCGCCTCGCCCTGACCAACGATATGCACACGCCCCCGCGCCCCAACCAAGTGCCATGGCCTGGCCTGGACATGCCGGCTCACCGCATGGCAATGCGCCGTGGAGCAGCTCTGCTCCAAGCAAAGTCGGAAATACGCCTTGGAATAATCCTCGATTCCGCCAGCACGGTCGACGAGACCCTACGCCATTCCAGCATGATCCATCTTCGGCTCAGGCTTCTCGATATGGCCACGGGCCGCCGCAGCATCAGCGCCGGCCCTTTTTCAGGCCTGAAGAAATAAATTCACAAGCCCGCCTCTTGGATACACTTTGTTATCAAGTCATCTCCAGTTCTGAAATCGACAGATCTGAAATCGCCGACAAGGAAGCCTTCCGGCAGCGCATCGAAAGCATATGTCGAGACGTAATTTCTCTTCACGAACAACAAGAAAACGCGGCACTTGGCTTTCCTCCTCATTCCGTGGAGCTCAAGTGCTTTGGAAGTCTGTCGTCCGGGTTTGCGACAAAAGCATCAGACATGGATCTTGGACTGCTCTCGCCCCTATCCCAAATACAACCAGACGCGACTGGCTCGCCTATCCCACGGCTAGTCGAAAAGGCATTTCTCGATGCTGGCTTAGGTGCAAGACTCCTCAGTCGCACTAGGGTACCCATCATCAAGCTCTGCGAAAATCCACCTGAAAATCTCCGACGTGCTCTTGTAGCTGAACGCCAAAAGTGGGAGTGTGGCTCTGTCAACGACGCCACAGAGGCTGCGGACGATGACGAGGAGCATGAAATTGACCCTACCTCTCAAGGCAACGATGAGGGACTCGCCAGTTCTAAGAAGACGGACGCCGGTTCCAACAAGACGGATGCCGGTTCCAAGAAGCCCGCTGCCGATCCCAAGAAGCCTGGTGCCGACTCCTCGTCGCCCTCGGAGTTCGAGGTTCCATGCGGCGATGGCAGGGGGACAAAGCGCTTCCAGCTTCAGCAGGGGCCCGGTCATACTCTGTCGGCGTATTACGGTTTGGCCAAGAAAGTGCTTCGGAAGGCGGGCGGACGAGACGTCACTCTCTCAAACTACCGCGAATTCACCGCTCTAGACTGGACTGTCCTGAACAGCGTTTGCCAGGCCTTTGTCCAAGGGCTCTACGATCCTCAGCTCCGGAAACGATTGGCAGCGTATCCCTCTCTTGCCTTCCAGCCGCTCTATAACATGCCCAGCAATCGCTCTCTCCACGGCGTGCTCACTCAGGTCGATGGGGAACAGACCTTGCAGACTTGGGATACCTGGCCTGCCAGAGACGCATTTCACGACTTCCAGCCACAGGCTGAGCAGGCTTTGCTGGCGTGGAAAGATGTCCAGTGGAGGACGAACTTTGGTATCGATCCTATCTCGTATACCAAAGATCTACAGCTGGCTCTTGACAAAGTCAAAAGGATACCGTCAGTTCAGCTGGCTGTGCTTGAGCAGGGCCAGGATGAGACACCCTCGCAATACTGCGCGAGAGCTAGAGGTATATGGAACAGTCTGCAGTATGGCTTGGACAAGCTGTCTGGCGCGGCGCAACAGCAATTCATCGACCAATATATCTCAGGCATCGCACAAGATGATATTCGCGAGATGGTGGAGGCTGTTGTCAGCCAGCCCGACAGCCAGATTGCCTTCGAGGCCGTGAGCCAAAAGCACAAGTGTCTCCACCTCTCCCTGGACCTTGAGAGGGCTCTTGAAAAGGGCATGTACAATGCGGCACATGTGACGGATATTGCAGAATACATCAGGCTGCTGCGGTCGCCGCTCCGCAAGGTTGCCAAAGGGTCCCTGGACTGCGACTTTCTTATTCCCGTGACTCCCGGTTCGTCGGACCTGGTTTCCAGGATCAGGAAGCTACAGGATCCACGGAAGATGGCACCGAACCAACCGCGGGACAGGTATCGAGATCCTCTCGAGTTTCCTACGACCGGCGCTGGTGTCCAGTGTGACATCAATTTCTCAGCCCACCTCGCGCTCCATAATACCGCACTCTTGCGGTGCTACTCTCACACAGATCAGAGGGTAAGGCCGATGGTACTGTTCATAAAGCACTGGGCCAAGGTACGCGGGATAAACTCGGGATACCGTGGTACCTTGAGCAGCTACGGCTACGTGTTGATGGTACTGCACTACCTCGTCAATGTCGCGCAGCCGTTTGTGTGCCCCAATCTGCAGCAACTTGCACCGCGACCTCCTCCAGATCTCTCGCCTGCCGAGGTTGACTCTACAGTCCGATGCCGTGGTTACAACGTCCAGTTCTGGCGCAACGAGAACGAAATCGTGCATCTCGCTACGAGCAACCAACTCAACCACAACTCCGAGAGTATCGGCCACCTCCTGCGTGGCTTCTTCGAGTATTTTGCTCAAGGCGGCATGTTGAGTAACGGTCAGGGGAAGGGTTTCGACTGGGGCAGAGACGTCCTAAGCCTGCGGTCGCAGGGCGGGTTGCTGACGAAGCAGGAGAAGGGCTGGACCGGAGCCAAGACAGTGTTTGAAGTTCAGGGCATGGGCGTGATCTCGAATCCCCAGGCTGAGCAAGGACCGGCTCAGCCACAACTCTCCCAGCCAGTCGTAGCTGGGCATGACGGCCAGCCCAAGCCCGCGGGAGCATCAAGCAGGGGCGGGGAAGTCAAGGAGATACGGCATCGATATCTTTTCGCCATCGAGGACCCGTTCGAGCTGGACCACAACGTCGCTCGAACCGTCACACATAACGGCATCGTGTCCATACGCGATGAGTTCCGCCGCGCGTGGAGGATAATTCGCACAGCGGAAGGCGCAAACGCACACGAAGACTTGTTGCAAGACGTGAAGGAGGCGCAAGAGAGCGCAAATTCCTTCTTGAAACTGCTGGATGACATCCACGGGCCCCCGGAATTTTGGGGAGTAGTACAATAATTTGGAATGAGAGTGTTGGGCTTTGCTGGGTGTGGTGAGGTGTGGAGGGCATTCACATTGGATTGGTAATAATGATCATCTTGTGCTGTGCTGAGGAACCCAAGATTGGCGTCCGCGCGTGCTCTACGCTTCTCATGACTACAGGGCGATGCCATCTGTGTCTTTCATGTTGGTTTTTGGCTAGTCCACAGATAGGAGGCTAAATTTGTTACCTGTAGCCGAGTCTCGCCCCTTGCTACCAGTCCTCTTCTTGACGTTTTTGGAAACTTTAAAGCTATCAGAAGGCTTCGGTGCCGAGGGCAGAGATATCCCGAGCAACTCGCCCAAGGCCCGAGCCAGCCCTTTTTGTCTGGACGTGACCAGAAGATCCAATGTGCTGTTCATGTCAGGGAAGTCTGTTAATGGAGGAAGGTCCAGCAGGGCCGTTTGTAATTGCTTGACATTTGGGGGGATAAGCTCCATTCCGCCATCGTCCAGAACAATGAAGAGCACTTGGCGCAGGATTCGGAGCGAGTAGCACGTAGCTTGGAGCTGCGCAACGAAGTGGACAACATCCCAGCTAATTTTGCTTGCCTTTGCAACAGACGGCTTGTGCCGTTGTTGGAATGTGTGCCAGGCGTGCGATTGCTTGTCCTGTTTCTGGCACTCGCACATGTCGAGCGCGAGGCAGAGCAACGGCCAATAGGCCCTTTCATGCCCACGGGAGATTTGCTTTATTCGCTCCATGAGGTCCAGCATCTCCTCAATAAACCGTTGGGCTTCGGCCGCCGATACCGCCTCGATATTTCTCCCCTTTTGTGTCGTGCTTTGGATGCGCCTATATTCTAGTATTGGAGTGCTAGACTCGGGCGACGCAAGTCCGAGTAACGTATACGCCAACTGGCGGACAGGGATGCTCTGCTCCCATGCATTCCCCTTAGTGGGACTCTCGATCAAGACGGGAAGATACATCCTAACATCGCCATGCTCGCCGTTTGGTTTCCTGGAGGCATGGTGGAGCTGAACGATGATCTCCGATATTCTCGGGTCCAGGTAGTTGAGTTGTTGCAAACGACCATATGGGAAATCCTCACCCTCGCAGTGCTCGTATTCCTGGCGAAACGTGTGGTAGTCAGATTGATCCAGCGCTGGTCGAGAGCAAGCCCGTACTAGCTGTGGAAGGCTCGCGGAGGGCAATTGCTTCCGCTCATAAGCAAATCGAGTGGGGTCTGCCAATGGCGACAAGCCGAGTTTCTGGCATATCTCCCTGGGTGCAAAGCTCGAGCAGAGGATCGCCGAGTTGGTGTCCCTGTGCAGGTCTCTAAAGAAGATGACCTGCCCACCACCCGGACTGTGCGCCAACAGATCGGAGTCTGATGTCAAGACAGAACCGCCTCGTTCCATGTGCTTTGCACAGTAGATGTCTGCCTCGCCGGGCACAAGCGAGACCAGGGCTTGGTGCTTGGGGCTTTGTCTGAGGGCGTCGATGACGGCTGGTACGAGGAAGCTGGGGTCCGCAAAAGGCTTGGTCCCGGGAATGCCAGTCTTGAGGAGGTCTAGTCGCCCGCCGTCGTCTTCGCCATCAACAGAAGCTATTTGGCTCCTGGGACATCCTTGCGGGGTGCTCGAGAAGAACCTGCTGATCTGCGCAGTGCTTTTCGTTAACCTTTCCATGCGCACCTGGCGCTTCGACGTAGGCAGATACCCATCAAAGTATATGGCCTGGCTGCGGTTCAAGTAATTAGGTATTGGCTTCTATCAAAGTTGTCTGCGAATAGCATCGGGTACGACTTACGTAGCGACCCCATGGCTTGACAGCTCGTCCAACCAGGCGACGGTAGACTGGCCGAGAAGCTGATATGACGGCTGGTTGATGCCGTTTACCCTGCACACGTGGAGGATGTGATATGCGAGCGCTGGGCCATCAATGACGACAGCTTCGTCCTGCAGGCGGCGGCGGACGGCATAGGGCTCCAGGGTAGCTGTGAGATACGGGATGCCCATGGCGAGATGGGCAACGAAGACACAGGGCGGGGTTGATGATGAGCGTGCGTTGGAGTGTCAGGTCAGGGCTGTCGCGAAAAGGCCATGGCTGGCTGCGTTTTCTTGGCTGGCTTGTTGACGACCTCGTTACCGGCACTCGTTGGTGCTCGACCTGTCTTGGCTTGAGTCGGGGAGAAGGACTGCTGGTGCTTCCATTCGGAGAGCGCCAATGCCGGTCAAGAGAAAGATGTGGTGAACCGAAGTAATGAAGCACGGAGTACGTACCTACAGCCCAGAATCCAGATCGCGCTCGATTGGCCAGGAAGGATCATAGCAGAGACACAGTGTCCTTTGCACTGTATTTTCTCCGCCGCCAGAGTTGGCCCGAGTGCGCTGACCAAGCGCTGAAACGGCGACGAGTGGCTGGCTCGCATGGGCAAGGGCAGCCCTCGTACAGTGTATGATCCCCCTCTGTTATCACTGTAACCCACCCTGTGACTCGCGAGACGGAAGAGAAAAAAAAGCTCCTCTCCTGCCATCACCCAGCTCTCCTCCTCCAACCCTCCACAGCGCTCTGCATGGGTCGGCCACAATGCGCAACACGCTCATCTTCGCCGGCAACTCGTGCCCAGCTCTCACCGGCCAGATATGTGAGAACCTGGGCATGACTCCTGCGGACGCGGAGCTGACCCAATTCTCCAATGTGAGCTCCCCGTACCCGCTGTCGTGCTCAACGCACTGCCTCGTCTAGCCCCCGACTAACCATCTCGAAAAGGGCGAGACAAGTGTCAGGATTCTGACTAGCGTCCGAGAAAAGGATGTGTTCGTCGTCCAGTCGGGCAGCCCTAGGATCAATGACTCCATCATGGAGTTGCTCATCATGATCTCTGCTTGCAAGGGCGGCTCCGCCAACAAGATCACAGGTCGGTACCCGGGCTCCTGACTACACCCCAGGCCTGGCCTGGATCACTCCCGACGCCATGCTCACTCCTCGCAGCTGTCCTCCCGTACTTCCCCTACAGCCGCCAGTCCAAGAAGAAATCCCACAGGGGTGCTATCACAGCCCGCATGCTCGCCAACCTGCTTGGTGTCGCCGGTGTAAAGCATGTCATCACCGTCGACCTCCATGCGTCGCAGATGCAAGGATTCTTCAAGTGCCCCGTGGATAATCTTCACGCCGAGCCCATCATCGCCAAATGGATCCGCCGCAATGTCCCAAACTGGCGAGAGGCCGTCGTTGTGTCTAAGAATGCTGGCGGCACCAAGCGAGTGACTTCGCTTGCCGACGCCCTCAAGCTCAACTTCGGCATGGTCACGACCGACAGGAAGCGTGGCACAAACATGACAGCCAGTATGATTATGCATCATCTCGATGGAGTCGAACGGCAACCAGCGCTCGAATACCCGGCCGAAGGGGACACCAGGATCTTTGCTGAGGAAGACCAAGATGCCAATGCCGAAAGGACCCCCGTAAGGAATCCTAGGATTATTGCAAACTCGAGGGGATCGCCTACGCGACACAGCGAGAGCTCGCTAAGGGTACACGAAAGCAGTTCCTCGGCTGCCGCAGATCCAAGCACCACTCCGCCGCGAAGAACTCCAGTGTTGCCTACGGCCGCCGTCGATCAAGACTATGATGATCGTCGGGCACACGAGGTTATTCATGGTCGTCTGGTGCAAGGCCATATCGTTGAAGACGACTTTCCCTCTCCCGCAAGGTCGGCGACCGAGAATAGCGTTCCAGAGGAGGACCCGATGACCATGTCGCACGCTTCATCTTTTTTTGTGCCTGAACGGCAGACTCTCGGAGGAGGTGGCGATCCGGCAGCCAGTTCTGACGAGGAGGACAACGCGTTCCAGAACACGAAAGCTGAGCATATGATCACTCTTGTCGGAAACGTGAAGAACCGGACCGTCTTCATTGTCGATGACATGATCGACAAGCCCGGGTCTTGGATTGCCGCAGCCGAGACTGTGGTGAAGAAGGGCTTTGCCAAGAAGGTGTACTGCATTGCTACACACGGCGTCTTTGGTGGAGACTGCCTGGAGCAGCTGCAGGCGTGCGAGTGCATTGACACCATCGTCGCCACAAACAGCTTCCCCATCAACCAAGATCGGGCGAGGAACACGAGCAAGCTGGTCATACTTGATCTTTCGTTCCTGCTGGCAGAAGCCATCCGCCGCAATCATTATGGCGAGTCCATATCTCCTCTATTCCAGCACACTGGAGACTAAAGCGGAGAGGTTTCTGCCGTTCATGATGTCTATGTCGGGGCTAGTGCGCTAGCACATTATCATTTTCCGCGGAGGTACCATGGTTTTCGATGCTCTTATCCTTGCAAGCGTGGCGTCTCGGATGTCTTTTTGGGAAAGCCGCAACTGCGGAAAGACGGCTACAGCGTGTAGCAACGTGGGCATACTAGGTGGCAATCATCATCAAGCGACTCATTGTGTCGTGGCAATGTGAGTTTCGTTGTGACTGGCCTCTGGTGGCATGAGCGTCGCCAGTCAGCACCGTGATTATGTGCCACCAGTCTGCCCTCCCTCCCCCATTCCTCCCCCCTCTTTACCCCAGCGGTGCCGTCGCTTTATCGACGGCAAGGATCCGATTCAACCTAGAATGGATTCTTAACGGAACGCTGGTAGATTGAAGTCCATCGATCCTAGAAGGCTCCTAACTCAGACCCATGCGGTCACAGCCTTGCTGCTGGTGGGTTAGGGGCAAGAGAAATTTTCGAACATTTGTCTGTCGCGGCGAGGCAGGATGATGCTATTGTCTAAGACTCGGATGGGTCGTTGTTTGCCCACGGTGAGGGCGGGTTAATGGAACGCCGTCGCAGATACGGCTGCCATGGTAATGTAGGCGTGTAGACTCTGGGACGAATTACGCGAACGCGAATAGTAGTATATTTCATCATATTGAATTCTTTATGCGCACGGTAACCAGGGCGATGTCGTGTGTTCATTTAAGTGTTTTTGCGATGCATGATGAGCGCGGACGCCTGCAAGGAACGGGAAAGTACCTGTCAGCTGCCTCAACCGGTATGACTACTTGCGAGCGTTCGTTATGGGACTTACCTGGTGGTTGGGGTAGACCAGCGTGTCGGCGATGACCAAGTTCTCGCGTCGGGTGGCCGTGAAGACAACGACCTCGGCAATGTCGTCTGGAGTCAGAGGCTCGCAACCACTGAAGGCAAAGGGGGGTCTCGTGAGTCCATGCATTGCTCTACATATGGGAGGAACAGGTATAGCATTGGGGTTCAACTTACGCATACACGGCATCGGCTTTGGCCTTGTCGCCGGAGAACCTGACGAGAGAGAATTCCTGAGGAGGTGGGAGAGGTCAGAGCGCGAGACGGAACACAGCTCGGGAATGGCTTGCTGGAGCAGGCGTCCCTGCGACGACCTACCGTTTCGACCTGGCCCGGATCGATCTCAATGACCCTTATCCTGGTGGCAATGAGCTCCTTTCTCAAGCTGTCGGTGAAGCTGCGCACGGCAGCCTTGCTTGCGCAGTAGATGGAGCCGCCGGGGTAGGCTTCTCGGCCTACGTGGCCAACGAACAAGCACGATCAGCACGAGGCGAGCAGGAGGCGACGTATACAACAAGCCTCTGTTGCTGCGCAAGAGAAGAGCAGGACATACCGGCGATGGAGCCAACGTTGATGATGTCGCCCTGGCCGCCGTCTGGGCGGTTCTGGAAGATGGGCATGATGGCCTGAGTCATGTTGATGAGGCCGGTGACGTTGGTGGAGAAGACGACGTTCATGTCCTGCTCGTCGATATCGGGGGCTCGCGCCACGCCCTTGACGAGGCCGCTGCAGGTAGACAGTGGTCAGACAGGCCAGCCTCTGCCGAGCAAGACGTCCACCTCTCGCAGGTGGCGAACAGGACGGACGAGTGTGTACTCACGCATTATTGACGAGAACGTTAATGTCTCTCCATTCCTCGGGCAGGCCGCCGACGAAGCCACGGACCTCGTCCGGGTTGCTCACATCGAGCTTGACAGGCAGGACCTTGACGCCGTCGCCGACCTCCTTGGCGATCTGGGCAGCGACCTCACGGAGGGAGTCGATGCGGCGGGCCGTGAGGATAAGTTGCAGGTCCTGGGGACTGGTGCGGGCAAACTCAAGGGCCGTGGAGCGGCCAATTCCCGAGGAGGCGCCGGTGACCAAGATGGTCTTGCCGGCGAGGCGCTTGGCGGCAGACGAGACCATTGTTCCGAGCAGGCGGGAGCTGAAGCTGGCGAGCAGACCGAGACGATTCCTGTTCACCGGGGCGGAGCAGAGGAGGGGCTGGCGGGCGAGGCTGGCAGCGGCGCGGGTAGTCGTGAAGCTGTGGGCAGCGAGGCGCATCAAGAAGACCCTGCCTTGCCTATGTGGGTTGAGTGGGTGAGTGAATCAATACCTATCTGGCGTACTCTGGCTTGGTGTTGTAGCTGCGCGGATAGATCCATTCATTGATTAGCAATCAGAGAACAACAGCCAAGGCTCAGTTGCGTAATATAGCAGCTGACGGACGGACGGACGGGCTGACGGACGGGCTTGGTTTACCTTGGATCACGACAATGACCATGGGAGAGTGAGGGTGGACAGATTTGAGGTGGTGAGGTGTACTGGTTGGCTCCAGGTACGGATGGATGGGAGTCGGCTACCCGGATTGTGTTGATAAGCCATTGACTAGGTACGAAGTACCATACTTTGTATGAACCATTACCCCACCTCTACTCCGAACTTCGCACACCCTCCGGGACTCGACGTCGTCTTGCCAACCAATGCTTCAATGCTACCTGTCATTCTCTTACTTTTACCTTTTCCTCACGCTTAACACGCATGCCGATATACTCTAGTTATCCTGCTGTCAAACCAATCCCACCAATTGCGAGAATCTTCTCCCATCACGTACTTCGCTTTGTGCCGCCATGCCATGTTCCAAAACCCCGCTTACAGACCAATCAAGAGACCAGCCTAAAGACGCAATACCCGTGCCAGAATCGCAACAATTGCCACCAAAAACCCAGCAAATTCACCAAGATCTTTCAGACGCCATGTAAAACCAACCAGGAGGCACTTGTCTCCAAGCTTCGTCCTGTCCGAGTACTGCCCCCTTCGCAGACATTACACCCGTTCACCACTGTCCCTCTCCGTTATACTGCTCTGCGGCGCAGTGTTGGGCCCGTCCGTCAGTATCAAGGCTCGTCGCTGTTCCTCCACGCCTCTCCGGTTACGGCGATAGCCGCCCATTGTCAGTATGATGGCAGCGCCGGAGACGGCAGCGGCTGCAATCATTCCCTTCCGAAAGGCCTCGGAGTAAGCGACATGAACTGCCTCCCATTGCTCCTTCGAAAGATCTGTCTCTTCCCTGCCAAGCGTCATTCTCTCATGTGCAGTCAGGACGCCAGCCAAATATCTGTTGGCTTCTGTGTGCACAAATACCGTGGATGTAGATATCCCCAAACTCCCCCCAAGAACTCTTAGCTGGGCCAAGATGCCCTGCGCCGGCGCTGTTAGGTGTCAGTACCTACGGGGAGGTCTTGGGTTTGCAGGGAGACATACCATGATCCCGAATGGGAGCTTCCGTGGTCACGAGTATTGTGGCCGCTGCGACCGAGAGCCCGAACCCGAGACCGGCGAAGGTTAGAAACCCCAGCGCCTTTGCATCGTCTCCAGCACCAGAAACGGTTGTCAACAGGCCGCATCCAAGTGTCATGAGACATGCCCCGACAGCCAACGTCTCGCAAAGGAGGTTCCTCTTCGCGTTCACCTTGCCGCTGACTGCGCTTCCCATGGCAGACGCTCCCAGCATCGGTAGCAGCATTATCCCGGCAACCAGTGCGCTCTTCCCACTCACCACTTGTGCTCGGAGAGGGAAGGAGTAGATGAGAAGCAGGTAGGGGTAGCCAAGGAATAGTGTCGACGCAGCACCAGCTGCATATGCCCTATTTCGGAAGAGACTGGTGGGGAATGCCAGCGAGAAACGGCCGGAGAAGCGTGTTTCGGCCATGTGTTCCCACCCGACCAACGCAACCCATCCGATTGCGCCGGCCACCAGCGGCGCAATGAAGACGGCGTTACCCCAGACATTGTACGAGGCCTCCCCGGCATTTTGAAACGCGAACACCACGAGAACTGACGCAGCAATAACCAGGGCCGAGCCAACATAGTCGAACTCCTTCCACGAACGCCGTTGGGCGGGGGAAAGTTGGTCTGCCTTGGGCCAGGTGACGAGGAAGATGGATAGCGAGATGAATCCGATAGGTCCACTGACAACCGTAAGCATTATAAATATCGGGGACAGTCATATGAGCCTATACGTACTTGATCCAGAAAACCCATCGCCAACTTGCATAGTGTGTCAAGACGCCTCCCAGGACCGGGCCCAGGACCCCGGAGCCGGCAATCACTAGACCCACGATGCTGCCGATGTATTGTCGGAGTTCCGCGGGACACTGCTCAAACAGTATAATCATTGATAGGGAGTAGAGACCTACCGCATTGTAGTTAGCAGACTGGCAGCGTCACAACTGTGACTCTTCTCCTCGGGGAGACAAGGGAAGTGTGCCCACCAGAGCCGCCGATCCCCTGAAGGGCACGGAAAGCGATCAACTGAGGCAGATTCCGGGAAAAGCCGCATGCCAGAGAGAAGGCGAAGAAGACGACATAGGCGGTAACGAAGGCATTGCGTCTCCCAATAACATCCGAGAGGCGTGCAAAAGTAACGGCGCAGCCGAGGTAGGCAAGGGTGTAAGCCAATGCAACCCAGTTGACTGAGTCCACCGATTGGAACTCGGCCCCAATGGTGTACAGACTGGTCGCGACAATGGATGAATCGACCATGGAGAGAAAGAGACCAAGGCAAACCCTATTACACAAGCGCACACGCACACGCATACAGTCAGCCAGACTTCACAAGTAGGGTTACGCAGCCAACATACCCAACACTGAGCAACCAAAAGCGCCACGGCGGGACTGTGGTACCTCTGACGATGCGGTCTGAGGTTGAGGGGCCGACGATGCCGGTCTGAGGGCCATCGTGTGGTCCAACGCCCAGGGCCTCAGACTTTTCCATGTTGACGTTGTATGGTCAAGGCCGCTGCAGATGGCAAAGGCGGCACGTGGCCAGCGTCGTGGAGGCCGACTATACGGGGCCACGGTCGTGACAGTGCTCTCTTGGTGATGGCTTCGCGCTCTTGCTGTTGTTGACGATGCTGGTGCCGGGAGCGAGATGCTCTCACTGCCTTTGCGGCAGCTGGGACGGGGGAGCGCGAGGTGCCTCGGTCCGGGCGACGAGAAGAGGGTGGGGAGGAGAAGAGGGCGGACAAGGACGAAGAGGACAAAGTCAAGGAGGAAGAGGACGGCGGCGGCGACGACGACGGCGACGAGGAGAAGGGCGTAACAGCAATCGAGGACCAAAAGTCACAGGTCAAGGTCAGAGAGGGCCGCAATGACAGGCAGGCAGGAATGGCAAAGGGGCTAGATTGTGACTGTGACTGTGAAGAGCGTGGGAGCGAATGCGAGCGGCGGCGACTGCCTAGGTAGGTAGGCATACGAGCAGGGTACGTACAAGAGCCGGCCCCATCAGATGGACCTGCTCGTATCGATCGTCCTGTTGGTATTCACAGCAGCAGGGCTGCAGCTGTGGAATCCAGACCGAGCCTCTGCGAGTCGGCTAGAGGTCAGATGAGCGAGTCGTGGCGGACAAGAGGCCAAGGCAAGGTGCCTACCGTACGTAAGGTAGGGAGGTGTTAGCTGCCCCAGCAGCAGTAGCAGCAGCACCTGCCCAGGTACCAGGTAAGGCAGGTAGGTACCTTGGGTGCGTTAAATGGTAGTACGGAAGGCGAGGCACCTGGGTCTCGCTCTACCTGGGTAGGTAGTACCTCCCTCCAAGGCAGTAGGTTGGCATTCACAAGAGCCCCTCGAATGCGGATGCGGATGCGGATGCGGATGGAGGGCGGGGAGATGCAGGTGTACACAGGAGTCGGCGTGGCATGTGGCCGGGCGGGTAAGGTAAGGAGATAACTGGCACGCTGCCTTGCCTTTTTGTACTTGAAGACAAGGTAAGCAGGCAGGGGACAACGAAAGAGGCAGAATGGGGTCCGGGGTACTTGGGTATGGTAGAAAGGAACACAAACGGAGTAGCTGCCGCATCCACATCTACGGATACGCCGTTTTATTCACAGGACCTTTGTCTGCCGGCCGCCCGTGGAGCAAGGCAGCACAAGTCGGACATCGACCCAAGGCCATTCGTATAGAAATGATTGGATGAGGGGCAATGAGTGGGTAGAGAGACAAGCAGGAGAGACCGTGAGGCCGCTTCATGCATCCAAAGCCGGAGCAGACAAAGGCTTTGGACATCTACCTTGACCAGGTACCTACCTACGCAAGGTACCTCAAATGGAATTGTACCTAGGGTAGCCCCCATCTCCACCGTGCTAAGGAATTAGAGCACCCGAACACCCAAAGAAGGTTGAGACGCAGCGAATGTGGGACTCCTCAGGTGAGGTGAGGTGAGGTTGTACACACCATCATGGAACATGGAAACCCTCTCCCCGTCCGGCGCCTCCGCCGAGCCCCTATTGGCTGGCAACCATGGCGACAAACGACCGACGGTACGAAGCTCTGTACCTCTTCGTGGGCAACCAACCAAAATCCGTTTGCTTCGTTCGGCGAATGTCCAGGTGCCATCAGCAGTGCTGTGGCGGGCCTGATGTGATGTCAAAGCACAACAGTTGAACAGACCGCAATTCGCTGGCATGCCTCACAGACCAGACGAACAGGGCGCAGCGCGCCATCGGGGCTCGCCTACGGTGCGACCTGACTTGTTGTCCAACAGCAGCGTAACCCGGCCCAACGGCCGGGGTTCTCCATCCGATTCCGACCATCCCTCTCGTTCTGTCAGCTGCGAAACCCTTCTCGGACGTCAGTCCCGGACGGATATTTTCCCTAGCGCTTCACCTCGTAGGCCGTCCAATAGCATGCGTGACACGAACCCATTCGGGAGGACCAGGGTATCGGGTATCTATCCTCGTCCTGACCCTTGCAAGCATGGGCGGAGGGCCCGGGTTAGGATAGGCACGAAGCAAGGTAGGCACGAGTTGCGGTTGCTGCAGAAGGCTTGGCTCGCCTTACAGACCTCGTGCATAGATGGCTAATAAGCCCTTGAGATCTGGCAGGATCGCAGGCGCGACGTCGCGTAACACACGTCAGCTGACAAGGGTGGCCACGATGTCCACTCGATCACGGGCTTCTACTGCGCACCTTTACTTCGTACCTGCGAATAGGTAAGGTACTCGTACTTGACTGGCCGCGTCCGTCCGTTGAAAGCTTGACGACGCCTTGCATGTCTGCGTTGCAAGCTGGATGCTAACCTACCTCGATGAGTGGTCCATGAATCATGACATAGTAGAATCTGCCACGCCTACCGTACCTCGCAGGCTACTAGAAGTTGTCTTCGTACTTCGTACCTAGGTAGGTAGGCACGGATAGTCGTAGGCGGGGAGGCGTGGTGGTCGAAGATATATGGAGCTCTCAAGCGAATGCGAGCAGTTGGTGTCAAAGCTGACAGGACTACAAATACCTGTCGGACACTTCCCAAATGGCCGGCCATACCCGCACGCATAGGTACGGAAAGCACCTGACACCTAGCCGAAACTGGCGACTTTAATTTAGCATTGAATCCGGCAATATTTCCAGCGACAGGCCAGCAGCTGTAGCGGCTGTTTGTTTTTGCAGTGATCATTCGGGAGCACTTGGCACACTTACTCGTACTTTGATGGATGGATTGGGGTCGCGGTGTGGCGGGTGAGCACGGACCATCACGGCAATACCCGGCCTTCGCAGCCACCAGCACCCACTCCACCGCTACACTAGCGACAACCAGCGACCGTCGCCATCTCGCAGTGCTTCGTTTTAGCCGCGGGCACAGCGCTTACTAACAAACCTGCGTTACAACCTCATCCCACCACGTCACGCCACGACACGACGCATCATACAAGCAGGGAGAGGGCTAGTCTGTCACTTCTACGGAGAGCTCCGTAACACTCCCTTCTTTAGGGCGTCTTCCCACAGCAATAATCGGACAGGCAAGGCAAAGGCAGCATGACCGAGGTCATGGCCCAGACGCCTCCCGTCCTCCACGGGCTATCGGACAAGGAGAGAAAGTACGATCGCCAGCTGAGGCTCTGGGCAGCCTCCGGCCAAGCCGCTCTCGAGTCCGCCAACGTTCTGCTCGTCAACTCTGGCGGCGGCACTGTGGGCGTCGAGACGCTCAAGAACCTCGTTCTCCCTGGTTTGCCCCCCCAGCCATGCCACTCCGTCAACGGCGACGCGTTTGTCGTCGGTCCGTGGTTCATGCTCGTGTAGCTAACCACCATGCCTTCACAGGCATTGGCAAGTTCACCATCGCCGATGAGGCCATTGTCAGTGACGGCGACCTTGGTGTCAACTTCTTTCTAGACGAGTCCTGTCGGGGCAAGTCGCGAGCACAGTGTTGCACCCACCTTCTCCTGGAGCTCAACCCAGAGGTGACCGGTGACTGGTACCCAAAAAACAAGGTGAGCTTCATCCCCGTTGTTGTGGCCTCTCCCGAGCCCGAGCCCTCTGGGCTAATTCTTGGGCAATCCGCTCCCAGTTCCCGTTGGATCTCCGGCAGCTTCTCGATTCGTCGGATGTCTTCACAATCATCTTGTATGCCCTGCCGCTGCCGGCGGACCAGGTTGACTCCATCAAAGCGTACGCCCGCAAGCACCACACCCCGCTGGTAGCTGTCCACTCCGTTGGCTTCTATTCCTACTTCAAAATCAGCCTACCGGGCACTTTCCCCGTCGTAGACACTCATCCAGACGAAACTGCAACCACTGATCTTAGGCTCCTCAGCCCGTGGCCGGAGCTCTCCACATTCGCCAAAGGCATGACCCAAGACATCGACAGCCTCGATAGCCATGACCATGGCCACTTGCCTCTTGTCGTGATTCTACTCCATTACCTCTCTGTATGGAAGCAGACTCACGGCGATGCCTATCCCACTACCTATACTGAAAAGATTGCCTTTCGCGGCTTCGTCGCCGACGCGATGCGAAAGGACAACCCCGAGGGTGGCGAGGAGAATTTTGAGGAGGCCATTTCTGCCGTCATGAAGCACGTCACGGTGCCGTCGGTACCTGGGTCGCTGAAGCAGGTATTCGAGCATCAGGACGGGCGCAGCGAGGTATGTTAATGCATGGGGGCAGGCTCGAGGGAGAACGCTGTCGGACAGTTCTGACCCTAGCGCGCAGGGCCAGTCACAGTCCAGTTTCTGGGTTATTGCCGAGGCCATCAAGCAATTCCACGCCAAGCATCAACTGCTACCTGTGCCGGGCGGCCTCCCCGACATGAAAGCACAGTCGAACATTTACATCCAGCTTCAGAACATCTACAAAGACAAGGCTCGCCGCGACGCCCAGGAGGTCTTGGCTACGGCCCGAGCCATGGCTGGCGGAGATCGGATTGACCCTGCCGAGGTCGAGCTATTCTGTACGAACGCACGGTTCACCAAGCTAGTCAATGCCGCCGAGGGCGACGAGGTCGGCATACAGCAGGTCGTTGGTAAGCATGAGTCAAAAGCAATCAAGCCTTTTCGGAATAGCATCGGCTAACGATGCCTTGTGAACAGAAAAGGAGCTTGCCAATGACCAAATTGCGGCCATCGCCGGCCCCGAGGTGCCAATGTCCCTCATATCCATTTACCTTGCCCTCAGCGCCACATCGCACGTCTCGACAGCCACAGTAGAAGACATTGTCTCGTCCATGATACGGCAAGCACCGGCACTCGTGGGGAACGAGAGAGCGGCGCAGGTGGCCCAAGAGTTGTCGAGAGCTGCGGGAGGAGAGCTACACAATGTCTCTGCAGTCACGGGAGGGATGGTAGCTCAAGAGGTGATCAAAATCGTTACGAAACAGTACATCCCCGTCGACAACACCTGCATATTTGACGGCATAGAAAGTCGATGCCAAGTACTTCGCCTGCCATGAGCGGTGGGTAAGCCAAGCTCCGGTGACAGAGTGAGCACTGCACCGGCACGGACAACTCTGAGCAGCAAAGGCAATGCATTCTGTGACGGGAGAACTGGGGGGAGATGGGCGCGAATGTAACTTCCTGGGCGATAATATAGTGCGGGCCGAGGCAGCGCTCGGCGAGCTCTAGCAGAGCATTGCGGTTCCAGGCGTTGAATGAAGCGCACAGGAATCATCGAGGATTGGGAAGTACCTACGCGTTATCTGATACCTCGTGCAGACGCGCAAGGACCTTGGTTGGCCATGCCACCCAGGCAAGGTTTGCGGGTGGCGACTTGACGGATGTACGAAGTATTGGCCCTGGTGAATGCAGCGGAGTCCTCTCCTGAGCGTTCTCCCACGGCGCATCGTCTTCTCGCGTGGACTAGCTCATCACTAGATGTTGTTTATCAGAACTGCTCAGTTCCTTGCCTGGTGTACGGGTTGCTCTATACTGATGTCAGGCAAGCCAGAATGCTGCAGGGGCGACAAAGGGATATAATGGGGTTATTATTCGGGATTGGAACTCGGAGGAAAAGGGGGGTTGGGGAGCCGGGCTAGCTGGGGGCCAATATCGAGACTGCGTATGCTACTTCCCACACCGTAGCATAAATATTGAGCCTCCTAGGTTCTCTAGAACAACGTATATATTGCCCATAGGCAGGTAGATAGGTACTTATAGGTCTCGATACCTTGCTTCCGGTTAACGGCGGTGACGGAACCATTGCGGGGTTGAGCATACGTATTCAGTCGGTAAGATACCTCAAGATAAATGCCGTATCAGGTGCCATAATAATGCAAGGCCGACCAAGCTCCTTCCAGTGCAAGATGGGGGATAGAAGATGCCTCAGGATGCAACCAAGGTGAGTATTAGCTACCCTGTATACGACCATCGATCAATGCGTGTAGAGAGTCGAGATCGTGACAAGTGAATCGGAAAGGCCGTGTGTTGATCGCAAGCCCCGAGGGAGCGATCTGGGTACGTTGCCAATGGTCACTATTTCAAACTCACATATGTGGCACCTGTTAACCTACCTACCTAGGTGCCTCGGATAAAGGTATGGAGCACCATAGGCCTTGATCCTTTGTCACTTCGTACAGTCAGCCCCTGGTCTCATTCGTCTCTCTCCCTCTCTGCTCCTTCTTTGACTACGCTTCCTCTGCCATCGTCCTGAGGAACGCACGCACCGAAACACCAACGCTGCCAAGATCAACACCAGCCTGGCCATTGCCATGGAGTACGCACTCACCTACAACAACCTCATGTGCAGAAAAAAGCTTGAAGGCCGAGCACTTGTCACGGCCTGCAGGTGAGCTGATCCCGAGAGCTCGCCTGCCTGCTCCTTGAGGCTAAGTCCACATTGTCAAGTCACATCTTCTGCCTGGACTGCGTTCATCAACTCGGCCTGGCCGGCCAGGAAACGCCTAGGGGGGCTTCATGTCCGGTCTGCGGCTTGCCAATTTCCACGTCAGACGGCGCTGTCATTACCAATCTCAACCCCAGCGAAGGCTACAAGACGTGTGCTCTCAGCGGCCTCAGCCCCAGCGTCATCATGGAGTGCGCCAGCCGTGCCCTCGGCTTCTGGGAATACCAGACCGCACAGCAGATACACTACCAACAGCACCTCTACAATACCCTGAAGGAAAAACACTCTAAGATGACGGTACGGCTTGATCAGACAGTGGGCGACGCCAACGCTGAGATCGAGCGCTTGCAGCATATAGTCAACAGTCGGTTCCCCGCCGGGAGCTGCTGGACTGTTCCCCTGCTGACTCGCGGCAGGTTCTGCGGCTGAACAAGAGGACATGCGACGGAGTCTCAATCAGGTGAAACTGGAGTGCAGAGACAAGAACCGCAAGCTCATGCAGACACAAGAGCTCTATGACAAGGTCAAGATGAAGGCGGAACTGTGTCATATTCAACGAGCCGCATCAGAAGCCGTCGACTCCACCCTCCATGTCGTATCACAGTCACAGACAGCGGTTCGCGAGTTCGGGGGGCACAACCCGGATACAGAACTGAATCCTCGCAATACCTTTGATCTCTTTGGCCAGACCAACAGGTTCGATGTCGCAGGTGTGAACTCGGGCATCCCTCGATCGAGTCTCCATCACGTAGGTGTCGAAGACGGCTGGATGAGACCTGAAGTAGCATTGAAGTGTACGTTCAAGCTCAAATCCTCTCATCCTGCGTGGTCCATGGACTGACCCGTGGACATAGCCGCAGGGCGGTATGTTCCAGTCGGGTCAGTTTCACATCAGAGACCCGGTGATACCCCGATCCCTGGCAGCACGAGTCATCCTGGTGTTGCAGGAACACCTGTACAACATTCAATTAGCAGCAGGAGGCCGCGTGGGACTCAGACTATCGGCCTCGCTCAACATCGTGGCGGTCTGTCCGGCATTGGACTGACCTCTGGATTAAAGGTCAGTCAGCCGACGAATGCTGCCGGACTGGGGATTTAGGCCAGGGGCCATTAGGGTTATGTCCTTTGTTGCGAGGCCATTTACCATGCGCTCAACGCGGCGCATTTACCACCTATGTGTTCACAGCATTGAAGATCAAAAATGGCTGGACTATAACCGAGCCAGTCGTGAGATGGATTGCCAAAGGAGGAGCCTGTTGGTATTGTCTATGCCGAGTATCCGTTCTCACTCAATCACCACACACCGGCTCGCATAGGTGTGGCTCGAATCTATTCTTGGGAAGGGAAGTCCAAGGATGGTAAAACAATCAAGCTCTTAATAATTTGTGCGTTCTTTTGTTCAGTGGCATGTAAGCTGAACAGCCCCAATCCTTTGAGCATCCGCAATACCTCGTCCGAAGCACCATCAGGAGGGCGGGGTTAAATAGCAAGCAACTCCAGGCATGGCTAGCCAACGAGCGGCCGCGACAACGGTCGCGACCACCATGTACGAACTAGTACCCAGTCACGATGTCCGTTCCGAGATGGGGCAGGGCCGCCAACGTCGGCGCGGCGACTCGAAAGCGTCCTCGGATGAGCGCTCGGGGCGGTCGTTGTCGGCATATGCCATGAGTTTGTGCATGGATACAGTTGCTCCGTTGCTTGAGCAGAATATGCGAGTGCGGCTCAGTAAGATGATATCGGCGAGTAGGAGGGTGGGGAGTAGGTTGCTGAAGAGGCCACAGGCTAGGAGGGGACAGCCGCGGAGATGGCACGACGACCAGAGCCCGGAGCAAAGTTGGCGGATTGGTAGCCGTCGCCTTGTGCCCGTGTCAGTGCGTATATCTCCAGCACAATGTCACTCGCGGCTGGGGCCGACGTTGAGCAAGCTTGGGGAGCCATGGGAGGCTCTGCAGTCCAATCCCCCGTTTGGCTATAATAACACATGGCTAGCGGAGCGAGGCAAATGGGGATACGGGGGTTGGCCCGTTGGCCTCGATTCAGAAGGGGCCTGGGCCGGCAACCCGGCGTTGGGACTTGACAACATCTAGAAGACGTCGCCTATTTGGCGATGGCTACAGCAGCCAGCAAATCGGCTGGGCATTCAAAGTAGCGCCGGCTGAAGGACGAAACGCAGCTGTGGGGGACACTGGATGTTTGACACAAGCATAGCACAGGACGTCGACAGCAGACGTGCAAACACATGACACGTGGGATAGGTCGCTTGGTTCTCGTATTCAGCTGTAATCACGATATGCCCAACTGGAGGCTCCGTACTTTGTACGATGGCGGAAGTAGAGACCCATGAAACAGAAGTTTCTTTCTTCACGGATCCTGTCTGTATTAGCATGTAAATACTCACGCCCCTCGTCTGGCTCCCACGCCGACGGACCCCTCGCCTTGTTGCAGCTCTTTTGTTAGTAGACTACGAGTAGACAGTCGAGTCTCGAGCTCGAAGATGGGAGTGGACTAATCCGTAGTATGTCGAAGTACTTCCTGCCCCTTGCAGTGCGATAGGCCAATGGACATAGTACCCAAAGGTCATGTTGCTGCAGGTACCTGTTGATACGAGGTGAGACGGACCAATAATGTGCGGCTACACGCTGCCAAGAATGGAAGATATATGGGGTATCTCATGTAAAGTACTTTAGGATACTTGACAGCCTGTACTTTGCACCAGTACGCCCGGCTTACGCCATTTCCAGTGACATGCCGAAGTTACGTAGGTACCCATTCGTACCCGCCTGGCACCTTGCGTCGCGAAACTTGGCAGCCTCCTGCAGTTCCAATCCAAAACCTCGCCTCCCGTTTCTTCCTTCCAACAAACATTCGCATCCCGTCGCCAACCTATACCCAAAGGCCTGTGTCGCCATCGCCTCGCCTCTGCGCCGCGAGCGATGCAGCACGATCGCTTCAGCTACAATTGATTGCCAGCACCCGGCTATCGTTACCCTCGTTTTCCCGCTCATCCTTGGCTCTCCTTTCGCTGCCGGCCCCGACCACACGCGCGGCCGACGTTGGCCCAATCGACGCTCGTCATCACAAGCACGGTGGAAATCGACTGACCGCACCCTCTAAGCACCTCTGGCTTGCAACAGGGCTCGCTGGACCGACCGTCCGTAGGAGGACCAAGGCACGACTGATCTCCGAAACCACGCCTGCTTGCGAATCGTGTCCGTCGACGCTGTAGCACCGCCAGCGGAATTCACACAGCTGCGCCTCATGGTGCGCGAATGCCCTCATGGGTAAGAACTGTGCGTCGTACCCTGTTGTGCCGTGCGGAATGACTCTGTCCAGCTCAACTGAGACGTTTTGCTGACGCGCCATGGTTCGCACAGCTCAATATGGTGTCATCCTCGACGCTGGTTCCTCAGGGACCCGCGTCTACGTGTACAAGTGGAAGCATCCATCCTCGGCCACCAAGCATGCCTCCGCGACAGAGATTCATAGCTTGCCGCGGCTGAAGCTCAAGAAGAACAAGAAGATTCACCCAGGTGTTTCCACATTTGCCGACGACGTCGCCTCAGTTGGCCCCGACCACCTCCAGTCGCTCGTCGACATGGCCTTGGACCAAGTGCCTGCTGCCAAGGTTCCCGAGACGCCAGTCTTCCTCATGGCCACGGCGGGTGTCCGTTTTCTACCCAAGCAACAGCAGGCGGCGCTCCTACAAGGCATCTGCACCTATCTGCGGGCAAATACGCGATTCGACCTAACGGATTGCAAGTCGCACATCCAGGTCATATCAGGCGAGACAGAGGGCATCTACGGTTGGATCGCAGCCAACTACTTGCTTGGCGGGTTTGATCGCCCCGAGGAGCACGCCCATGGCAAGGGCCATCACACGTACGGCTTTCTCGACATGGGCGGCGCATCAGCGCAGATTGCCTTCGCGCCAAATGCCACCGAGGCCACCAGACACGCAGACGACCTGAAACTGGTCCGAATGCGACGTTTGGATGGATCTCCCGCGGAATACAAAGTGTTCACCGCCACCTGGCTCGGCTTTGGCGCCAACAAGGCTCGCTCGAGATACGTTGAAAGCTTACAGGACAACTATGATAGCACCATTGATGAGATCCCGGACCCATGCATGCCCAAAGGTCTACGCACCACCCTTGGTGGCGAACCCGTGGTTGGCGGCAAGGCGACCCACGGCCAAGTCCTTATTGGGACTGGAGCATTTGACGAGTGCCTGCGCAAAACGCACCCTCTCCTCCGCAAAGATGCCCCGTGTGAAGATCACCCATGTCTGCTCAACGGCCAGCACGTACCAGCCATTGACTTTGACGTGAACCACTTTGTCGGGGTTTCCGAGTACTGGCACACCACCCACGGCGTGTTTGGCAAAGAGTACGGTGCGTACGACCTCGTCACCTATCAACGCGATGTCATGGGCTTTTGTAACCGCGACTGGGCTGCCATCGAGGACGATTTGGAGAAGCGAAAGAAGACGCCGGAACAGAAAGCCAAAGACGCACGAGAGGCATGCTTCAAAGCGTCCTGGCTCATCAACGTGCTCCACGACGGGATAGGCATCCCGCGAGTCAGCCTGGAGAGTTTGCCGAAGCCGGGCATCAACACGACAAAGGAAGCGGCGGAAAAGGCGAAGGACAAGGGATTCCTTGACCCCTTCCAACCCGTGGACAAGATTGACGGCATCGAAGTCAGCTGGACACTCGGCAAAATGGTGCTTTACGCTGCTGGTCAGGTTTCCCCTGTAGGAACCTCATCATTACCAGTGGGCTTCGGAAGTAACGTGCAGGCGGGCACGCCATCCGATTTTGAGCACGCTGGCTCCGCTCCCCTATTGCCAATCACGAATTCCGACGACGATGACGATGACGACATGCTCATTGCGCCGAGCAAATCCACGTCTAGCCTCCTGGTTTTGGTTCTCGTTTTGCTGCTGGCCGCGTACTTGCTCCGGAGACCCGAGCGGAGAAGACGACTTTTAAACATAGTTCGCCGGCGACGCCGGTCTGGGTCGGGCCGGAAACCGGCTAGGGGGGCATTCTCTTTGGCGAGCAAGCTTTTTGGGCGGAACCCAACAGCGTACGAGCGAGTCATGGAAGAAGGAGAGGCGGCTGAGTTTGAGCTGTGTGAGATGGACTCCGATGATCACAACTACTCGGATAGCAGCGATGGGTCACGTGCTGGCAAAGCGCCTGGCCTTGCGACGCCCAGGCTCAATATCGATCGATGCGACGACATGCAGCCGCCATCTGCGATGGACAGAAACGGGCTGGTTATCCGCACAGAGAGCCGCGAACGGCTCGCGCCGACACTCCAGATGCTCAACGCCGGACGACGCAGTAGAGCTGGCAGCCCGACGCGGTTGAAAAGCCCGCTCATGACTCCCCTTCAAGACTAACAGCGACTTGGATTTGCAATATGGAAGATGGGACAGGGGAAAGGTGTCCGATTAGATTTGAGGATATGTCATTGGGTATTTTGGCCGGGGCCTTTCGTTTTTCATTTACTCCTGTTCTTCCGACGGCGCGCCTGCCGGGTGAATGGATGGCTGAGTAACTGGTCGGCGCTGGGATAGTTGGCGTTTGTCCATTTCCCTCCCCTTTCTGGGCGCGGATGCACACATACCCGGGCGGTCATGGAGGCGCAATCTTTGAATGTAGCGTCTCTTTTGCCCTGTCGAGACAAAAAAAAGCCGACATGTTACATGACTGTACTTTGTAGAAGCAAAGCGATTGGGACCGAGGAATAACCCGGCACGATTGACAAGAGTCCAAGCCAACTAGGACCGCGCTCGAGACCTGTGGTGTATGTCAAACAAGAGGCAGGCATGGCTTTGACTTTACCGGAGGACACACGATGGACCAATGAGCTCGGGTAACAGGTACCTATGGGGCTATACTTCGTAAGGGGGTCAACGTATTGAAACGAGGGAGCGCTGGCTGCCGGCGCATCATGGTACGGCGCAAGACGGCGCAAGATACCCCACATGATGGGCATCAATGGATCTAAAAGGACAATACATAAAGGCCGCGACGCAGCCAATGAAGGCAGAAACCTCGCAGGCATGTCGACAACATGCGTCAGTCCGACTGCTTCTCGAGGAAGCTGGGGTCGGAGCGGACGCGAGACTCGAACTTGCGCCACCACTCCTCAAAGGCCCTGAGGGGAACAACCTCGACGCCGCCTGGGCCGGCCGTGCCGCTGAAACTGGCGAGGAAGTTGAAAGCGTTCTGGATGATGCGCTGGGCGAGGACGGCCGTGGTGGGCTGCTGAGACGAAGTGGCTGTCTTGTCCGCCGCGAGCTCCTGCAAGCGCTGGCCAACCGAGTCGGCTGGCTCGACGGAGACGCCAATCATAAGTCCGCCAGAGGTGGCAGCGGATCCGGAGCCGACCTTGAACATGGCGCTCTCCTTGCCGGGCCCGATGGCGCCCAGGAAGCGGAAGTTGGGCGTGACGCCGGACTGGGCGGCAGCGGCAACGTCACCTGCGGTGGCGAGGTAGATGGCGGCGGCGGTGTTGTCCGGCAGGGCGACATTGGGAAGGAGGAAGACGACGATGTGGGAGAAGGGCTTGGTCGTGGGCAGGGCGTAGAGGACTGAGGTCTGGGATGGCGTCGACGTAGGTTCCGTGATGAGGGGCTGGCCAGCCGGGACGATGCCGAAGAGGGGGCCGGACATGGTTGTCTCTCAGCTCCTTGATGGGTGGAGGGTCTCGTCCTCCTAGCAACGTATCGTGCCCGGGCGGGCCTTGCTCCTGGCTTTCTGGCGGGTGGGTGTTTACCTGGGCCACTGTTCCTCTGCACGTCTCCGAGTCTAGAGGCGTGGCAGGGCGGAGCAGTCCAGGAGCGCAAGTTGCAATGGTCGAGGCGCAGGTCTGCTCGAGCGGGTAGGGCTGAGATTGAGTGGCTCAATGCCAATGGCGTGGCGGGCTCATTACCTTACTGGTATGCATTTACGCGGGATCGGAGCGGTCGGCGCCGAGGAGCTCCGCGAGTTGGTGGTTGATCAGTGGGAAGATGCTGCCTGCCCGTTCCACTGTACCTATGCCTAAGACACCGCAGGTCGATTGACACTTCTGTGAGCTACGGCGGGAGGAGGCAACCCATCTATAACCGATCTTCAGCTAAGGTATTTCGTCGAGAGCCGCAGCTCTCACACATCACTCGCTCCCTGGGCAGCCCGAGGTCGCACACACTTCCACCATACCATGAAGTCCAATCTAGAGCTGATTGGCGAAACGGACAAGTTGGTTTAGCCTACCCTATCATTCCTCCTGTACCCCAGCCCCTGGGCGTGAGCAGGGCGAGGCGGCATATTCGGCTGACAAAGCCTTCCAAGGTTTCCCTACAGCGATACCGGTGATGGCAACGCCGCAGAGATTCAAAAGGCGCAAGAGGGCCTGTACGCGCTATTGTGGGAAGATGAGCAGGGGCGGTATCCCATCGGCTACATGTTGGACCGCGTGGTACACGAGCTCGTCCAGGTCCCGGTCAGCGTCAGGGGCGATGTGGACGTCAGCCACACCAACCGCACCGTGCTCATGCTACAGCTACCGACAGAGGAGGAGAGAAGCCGCGTTGTGGCAGCTCTGGCAGGCTACTGGCGCGACAAAGCCACCTTCAAGCTGCTCCGGGGCTGGCGGGACGAGGTGTGGCCCGTCTACGGCCGCAAGCAGGAGCTGCTCTTCAGCATGGAGCGCGCCGCCATGGGCCTGCTGGGCACGATGCGCTACGGCGTTCATATGACGGCCTACATTGTCGACGCTGCCGCGCCCCACGGACTTAAGCTGTGGGTGCCCAAGCGGGCCGCCGACAAGTCCACCTTTCCCGGCATGCTCGATAACACTGTCGCCGGCGGGCTCATGACGGGCGAGGATCCCTTTGAGTGCGTCATCCGTGAGGCCGACGAGGAGGCGAGCCTGCCCGATGATGTGGTTCGCCGCCAAGCCCGCTGCGTCGGCACCGTCACCTACACCTACATCACCGACGAAGAGCACGTGGGTGAAGATGGCTTTATTTACCCCGAGTGCCAGTGGGTCTATGATCTCGAGCTGCCTGCCGACGTGATTCCTCAACCCAAGGACGGTGAAGTCGACGAGTTTTATCTCTGCGACGTGGACCAAGTCAAGAAGGACCTGGCTGATGGCAAGTATAAGCATAACTGCGGCCTCGTCATGCTTGACTTCTTCATCCGCCACGGCATCTTGACTGAAGACAACGAGCCGAACCTGGCCACCATCAGGCGGAGAATGCATCGCCACATGCCTTTCCCAGGACCCCACCAGAGCAACTGGCGCCACTCCAAAGCCCAAGGGCTTGGTGCGGGCGGTGCAGGCACTTGAAGAGAGCTTGGAGAGAGTGGAAAGAGGCGCCGTGGCAAAGCAGGGAGCGGCAGTTGCTGATATCCGTGTGTATGTCTGGGCGGCGGCGACTGCGTGCTGCGATAAGATCCAAAAACACAAAAGCATAGCGTCCATAGTATAGGTACATGATTGGAGCCACCTCGCCTTCGTAGAGCTTGGATGCTGGTGACAAGATGCGGCCGCACGCTCGCTCACGGAGGGTCCGCGGCCACCTTACTTCTTGACCAAAAGGTAGACACTGTCAACTCGCAACGGCGTGAGCTTCTTGACGGGGCCTTGCAGCGACATGAGCAGGCCACCGAACGAGACGTAGGCGTTGCTGTAGGCGAGGGCCCGTGGTTAGCATGGTCCACGCGCATCGGCAGATCGGTGAATGGGGGTGCCCACATTGTGTTGCCGTCGTATGTCTCCTCAAACTTGTAAATCTTGCCGTGGCATACATAGTCGTACAGGTCGGCAATGGTCGCCGGCGCATCGCCCCCCTTGCCCACATCCCGCCAGCCCTTGTCGTCCTCCTTGCTGCCATCGGGCGACAGTGTCGTGGTGAGGACGACGTGCAGAGAGTCGGATACGGCACAGGGAAATAGCTCGATATTGATGTCGAGGACCATGACGGTCTGCGAGTCGGCCGACGTGCACGAGATGCGGGCGACGCGGTCGTACTTGGATTGGTCGTAGTCAGTGACGGTGAAGCTCTCCTCAAAGAGGGTCGCGTCGCCGCCGCTGCCGCTCCCTGACATGGTGGCGGTGGTGGTGCTGGGACGATCGGAGGGATCCCAGGCAGTTCGAAGTCAGTCGGGTAACGATAAGTGGTTGTTTCTTCGGGTTTGCCTTCTGCAGCCAAGTCGCCGTTCCGTGATGACGACCAGACAGGGAGCTGGGGAAAAAAAGTCGGGCTTGTCTGGAGCGACTCGTTCAGAAGCATGCAAGCTGTCAATACCCGCATATCGCTCAACCGGGGCCTATCCGCTGAAGTACCCTGACAAGCCTGAGCTTCAAGAAAGGTACTCATTCATCAGTCATACTTCTTCACGACAAGCTGCACGGCCTGCAACTACAATTACGCGAATTGTTCCGTCCGCCAAACCCCAGCTTTTCTAGAGTCTGCGCGGGACGCTGAGGTACATATGTCCGCATTCCTTCCAGGATAAACTACCTCCTTACTGAGCCATCTGCAGAGAGTACCTGACGTGGCTGGCCCGCTCGTTCCTCGGGGAGCTACCTATTACGTGCCTGTTTTGCACACCGGCGTGGCGCTCAATTGACGCGACTAAAAAATGAGGCAATGTCTTTCCGCAGAAGGAACGCCGTAATTCGGGCTCCGGCAGCGCCAACCGCGCCGAGGCAGGAAAAGGCTCTTTGCCCCGGCACCCGGCCCTCGCCCCTAGATGGCAGGCTGACGACGTCGACTGGGACAGCTTCGCTGGATCAGCTTCTGGCAGGCCACGCAGGAATTCCTCTGGGGTCGTCCCTCCTGATCGAAGAGGCTGGCACAACCGATTTCGGAGGAACACTCCTGCGGTACTGCGCCGCCGAAGGCCTGGTCCAGGGCCATCACATCCATCTTCTGGGCGCCGGGGATATCTGGCGACGAGAACTGCCTGGCCTCGCCAGCGAGGTGGGGCCAAAGGCGGCCAAACTTGATGCTGCTTCGCCGGACAAGATGAGGATTGCGTGGCGGTATGAAGCTCTTGGCAACAACTCTGGCCTAGCCAGGGGTATGTGCTACCCTCGGACTCCGACGCTGTAAGAGAGAACCAGAAAGCTCACCAATACTACTCTAGGTGCCCAGGCGGGCTCGGTCCCGTCTGATGAGGCCAGGCCCTTTTGCCACTCTTTTGACCTCACCAAGCGCTTGGAGACCAGCGCTATTCAAGGCCAGCTGCACAGTTCCCGCCCCACGGACGCAATGTCCCACCCACCGCAGCTCCCGTTCAGGGCCTTCATCAGCGACGTGGCCGCCAGACTGAAGGGCTCGCCGCCGTCGTCTGTCCACAGGATCCTCGTACCCAGCCTGCTGTCCCCGACACTGTACAGCTCAGCAGCATGCGAGCCGCAAGAAGTGCTGCAGTTCCTGCACAGCCTAAGAAGCTTGCTCCGGCAGTTCCCCACGCGGACCATTGCTCTGGTGACGCTGCCCGAATCGCTCCATCCACGGTCTGCTGGTCTCACGAGATGGATGGAACTGCTATTCGACGGCGTCGTCGAGCTCATACCCCTACAACACCGTGCCCAAATGGGCCGCGGCCCCACCGACGAGGACAAGACTCAGGGCCTGTTCCGAGTCCACAGTCTGCCCGTATTCCACGAGAAAGGGGGCGGCTTCGAGGGGGGCTGGGCAAGGGAAGACATGTCCTTTAAACTGAGTGCATCTAGCGGCATGGTCATCATTCCCTTCAGCTTACCCCCCGTGGGAGACGACGACAAAGCCGCCGAACCTTCCGGAAAGCCAGCAGACAGCGCCAATAAGCAGTCGCTTGACTTCTGAGCCGTCTATGAGCGGCATTCGAGCACCTGGGGGGATGAACGAAAGAAGAAGTCAAACTCCCGATAGTAAACGATCGGCAGTTTCGCCCTGAAGAGACAGTTCTGGTAACAAACCATGTGCATAATACCTGGGTACGAAGTACGGAGTATCCGTGCGTACCTTGTGGTAGGTTCATCCTTCCACTCCACAAATGCACTGGTGGGAGGGTTTCTCCGTAACACCCCCATTGACGCATAACGCCCCGTTACTTTCAAATTGCCCCGTCTCTTCCCACCCTGCGGAGTCGAAGTTGCATCTGGAAAATTTACTTGAAAACCCATTATTACTGTGTTTCCGCAGCTCACCACAAACCTTCCTCCTTACTCTCCTTTCCACCACTCCTTGTGACTACAACTCAAGGTGTTGGTGGAGGTGTGTGGTGCTCAAACACAGGTAAGAGTCCCCGTCCTCTAAACCTCGGCCGGCTTCCTTTCCAGCACGGGGCGCTGGCACCTGCATGATTATTCACCTGAATATCTGTCAATCCACTGAATTCTGTGATGACACATTCAACAATTACGAAGACGACTTATGAATGCAAGATGTTATTTATCCAAATGCTTTGCCTAAACTTGCCAAAGCAGCCGCTAACCTGGCTCGCCGACTTTAGGATCCATGACCACCCACGAGGCCGCATTGGTGGTGTCGGCATCCCCTGTGCGTATCTGCAAGATAGCGAGCCGATATCTTGTCTTTGACCCAGCGGCCGTTGCGCTGCTTCGCCGCAAGGACAACATAAACGGCACGCTGGTCGGCACCACTCCCCAGCAGCCCACGCAGAACATCTTTCTCGGCCTGCCTGTCGAACTGCGGCCGGAAGAGGCCGATGCGCTAGTTCAGCGTAAGGCAGCCTACGTCGTAGACGATGTGGCCGCTCACCGGGCCGTCCTACTATCTCCCGAAAAGCAGATGCGAAGTGCCTACGCGGAGACCCTACGCCGGCGAAAGCAGGCAGCACAGCAGGCCTTCGCAGAGAAGAGTGCGAAGAAAGCCGCCGATGTCGCTGGTCGATTCGGCCTCCCCAAGGCCTCTGTGACCCCGACCTGCTCCCTCTCGAACGTCGTGCATGATGGCCATGGTCACCCTCCCAGCACCGAGGCGGAGCCCAGTGCACGGCTGAATGATGGCCGTGTAAGAATCGGGGGCCTGACGCCGGCCTCGAGCGCCGGCCTGATTTCCCGTGACGTGGACGCCGAGTTCAACGCAGGTGAGACTGTTGAAGGCCCTCTGTGTCGCTTCTTGCAGGGCGCTGGCTACTACATGACGCCTGGCCTTCGCTTTGGAGCTCACTACAGTGTCTACCCTGGCGACCCGCTGCGCTTTCATGCGCATTTCATGGCCAACCAATACGACTGGAATGATGAGATACCCATCTTAGATGTAGTAACCGGCGGGAGACTCGCAACGGCGGTGAAGAAGGCATTCTTAATAGGAGGCCAGCGGCCTCCGTCAGAAGAGTGGCCCAGTGGCCCTGTACGGACATTTAGTGTGGAATGGGCTGCGATGTAAACAGGGCAGGCCCCATGCAATAATGGGCCAACTGGCAACCCAGCTTGACAATTCACTAAAGTTTGGTCTGATGCCATGGAATGAAACTACAAATGGGTAGTGTTATGTACTCGTGTAGGCACAATAGTGCACAATAGTAGTCCGTTCGGTAGTAACCACAGCTCGGCGCCCCAATGCCCACGATTCTCATGTACCCACTGGAGCAAGTCGCCTCAACTCGCCGCTGCTGCTTCAAGGCACGAAGATTCGGCTGAAGCTCATGACGTCCCTCCGACAACACACGCACTTGTCAAAGTTGTTCATAGCAAGAGAAACGCGGCAGTCGTCACAAAGGCTCAGGCAGCGACACGGCCAAACAATGATGGTGCGCGATGAGCTTTGGCAGACGACGCACGGCGGACTCTCACCACCCCCCGCACTGCCGTCGACACCGCCTGGCACTGCGGTTCGGAGTGCGCCCCCATCCCTAGGAGACGCCTGGCGGCGTGACAGCAGAAGCTGCTCCAGCAGACGCTCCTCGTCGTCCGGACCAAGCCTGACATTGCGGCCCAGGGGTCCGCCGGTGCCTCCGCCGAGGGATGGGCCGCCGAAGCCTGGCGTCGTAAGGATGCGAGTCCGCCGCAGATGGTCCAGTCGCCGGAAACTCGCCCTCGTCATGACTGCGTTGCTCTGGAAGTGAGCTGCCAGTGTCAGTGCTTCGTCTTGCTCCTCGCGGCTCGTCGGATGCAGCAACCGGGCCAGATCACCCATGCCCAGTGGGCTGTCGACGAATGGCGTGTCGTCGCCATCGTCGTCACGCGACGGTCGTGGCGAACGCTGCGTCGGCGTCCTCCGTCCGTCCTCTTCCGACTCCCACTCGCCTTCCTCCCCATTCGCATCGCCGCCGGCACTTGCCATGGAGACGACGCTCGTATTATCCCAGTCGTCATCAGTCGGGCTAGGTTCGAAATCGCCACTCGAATCACTGGAGCCCCACCATCCGCCCTTCAACCAGTATCTATACAAGTCGTTGTCGAGCCTTTCCTCATCCTCAAGCCCGCTTAACCGCCGAAATTCTGCCTCGACGTCTATTCCATCGGTTCGAGGAATCCGGCCGTTATCATCGTACGGAGTAGTCTGCCTCCTCCCGCGGAGATCGCGCTCTAGCTTTGATGCCTTCTTCTCGTCGTCAGTGGACTTCGGACGGCGGGCAAGCCAAAGCAGCCAGGCTGGTTGGGCTCGAATACGAACCGCTCCAAAGACCCAAAGGACAGACAAGGCGCCTACTCTGGCCACGAGTTTGCTGATGCTCAAGAGAAACTCCAGTGCCATCAGCCACCGGGAGCTTCTCTCGGTTGCCCCAGTACCAACCCGTAGCCCCCGTTCACCGCGGCCCTTTGGTAGTTTCTGCGCGGCACGCTCCCTGGCGTATCCATTTGACGCCGCCACTGACCCTCCTTTGATGGGTATCAGCCCAATGGTGCCAATCTGGTCGTGCCGTGAGTTTGGCAGTCCCATTCCTATATACTGCCTCTGCAGCTCCTCAACTTCACGAAAACGGGCTTCTTCCAGCCAGGTATGGCGTTGCAGGCTGACGCCGCGATCTTCGTTCAAGTAGACTGCCTCACTCGCCATGGTGATGGCGGCAAACCCGGTTCTCAACAGGGCCGTGTAGAAATCCATTTCCCTGGTGATGCGGATATCCGAGATGGAGACGTTGGCTTGCATGTTGTTGTGTGCGTGAGCCAGCCGCTGGCGCAAGGACATGGATGACAACTGCTCGTCTGCGGGTGGGGCCAGGGCCGAGAGCAACAAGGCCAGGCCGTAGATGCATACGCACGTAGCAATGCCAGCCAAGACAAGGACGTGTGGTACAAAGCCGATGATGCAGACTGTCGGAAATCTCAATAAACCTTGGGCAGAGGGATTTCCCAGCTCAAAAGAGAAGGCGCTCCAGACGATGCTTGCCATGAAACATAGCCCCCAGAATCCCGTATTGACAAGCCGGTACTTGGCTTGGAGGTCGAATACGCCCAAGATATGACTGGTGATGTGGGTCATGGAGGACAAAAAACCCACCAACAGGACTTCGGGCGCCGTGTTGACTCGCTTCAGAATCATGGACCGGGTCAAGGCAATGGCGCTCCCTAGGTTCGATGAGCCCTGGCCCGAGACCTGTTGAGTCTTGGAGAAGGCTCCCCATCCAAGTTGGTTGCTGACAGCGGCGTCTGCCTCGGCAAAAGCTAGCGACTGCTCGAACAGTGTCATGCCGGTCTCTGCAGCAATAGGGCGGCCCTGGACAGCGCAAGACACGGTCTCGAGGAAGTGGCTCAGACAGAAGGTGCCGAAGAGGGGCCAGAGTAGCGACAGAGATCCGTGGAGAGACTGGGAGGCGCCGGGAACACTCACAGGTGTCATGCCGACGGCTATACAGGACTGCTCGTCTGTAGCACCAAGAAGGAGGGTGGAGCTGAGGGAGTTGAGCAAGGCGCTGGGGTGCGAGAACATGAGATCAGAACTCCTGTTCGAATCCCCCCATCGCAGTCGGGCGAAGTCGGGCGACGTTTGGCATTGTATGGATTGGAGCAGGCGACACACTTGAACGACGAGAAGCAGTATTGGCGCGAGGCGGAGCAGGAGCCTGATGTGCCAACGAAAGCGTAAACGCCGCCGTGTGGCAGCGAAGATGTGTGTTCGGTTCAGGACAATGGCCATTGCGATGCATGATAGGGCCCATTTGCTGGTGGCATAACTAAAAACGCTGCCCAAGCCCCGAGCGCCATCAAGAGAAAGACGTGATGCGTGCGTCAGGGGATCCTCGGCAGCAGCCAGAGGAGCATGCCCGGCGGAAGCCGGAAAGTCGGGATTCGGCTCCAAGATGTTGTACAGGTTCGGGTCGGCGGCGAGAGGACGGAGAAGATCGGCGCCCACCGCGGCAGACGCGTATTGGTCGGATGGCGGCGTATGCAAAGGCTCCGAGAGGGCCATGTAGGACCCTAGCTTCATAAACATGCGTGGGCCAGCCCATACCAGCTCTTCGAGAAACGGCGCATAGCGCGTCACGTTGACCGCCCAGGCCGTCAGGTTGTACCAACCAGAAGCGCCCACTGTCTGAAGGCTCGAGGGGAGTGGTGTGGGGACCAAGGTGACGAAGTTGTGGGAGCGAGGCTGCTGCTCCATGACGGGCTTCGCTTCGTCCGACGACACCGACTGTTGTCGGGGACGGCGCAGTGGCGAGCGAAGCCGAGGACGCGAAGCCAAGGCCAGGCCTCGAGGCAGTCTCTCTGTTCGATTGTCTCTATGGCGCGACGGTGGTGATGCAAAGAGACGGTTGGCGGAGAGACATCGTCGAATGTGTGTCAACAAGGCACGGCGGAGTCAGGCAGCAGCAGCCAGTACGGGTCGCAGGCTGCGGGCTGCTGAAGTGCCAAACGCCACGTCACGCCTGGAGCCGTGTCGGGTAAGGTGTCTGAGTACTGCAAGGCAAGTTACCTTATGGAGAGCGAGCCAGGAAGCCTCCACTGCCGTTTCGTGACGGGTTGATGATGGAGGATGGATGGCACGAGGTGGGACGTCGCGGTGGGGGAGGCACCCAAGGTACGTACCCCTGCTGAGGTGGATGCTGCGGACAGCTTCAGCCGCGATTCCGGTCGTGGAAGAAGTGCACGCCTGTGCTCCAAACGCCATGCATCGAGACATGTACCATCTTTTATGTACAATCTATCCAATACCTTACCTCAGCTGCTTACGCATGTAGGTACTTGAACATTATCAAACTTTCAAAGTAGCCTCTACCGCAAGAACGACACCACTGTCACGGGCTGCGCAGATAGAGGAATCGGACCCCGGTTTTTGGTCTGTAGCATTAAGTGCCATGATAGCACTCTTTGTCCTTCCACGTGCATTAATTCGCTGGCTGCAGCTTCTAGCCTGTCTAAGATACACGAGTGCTTTGTGTCAAAGTACGTTCGCCGTTGGTGTCGTTGCTTACTACGGTGCTTAATTCTCAAACTGGCCCCAGCCTTATCCTTCGTCTCCAAATAGCAGCGCAGCATGTGGCACCAACAGGCGACACAGCCCATTCACATATTCACACGCCCGGCATGAATATATACTCGGTCGTGCAGCTTTAGCACGCCTTCCAGAACCTGTTCGACCCCCCGCCGCAGATATGTACAGGCTTGTGATTCTGGCGTAAGTGCCCTGGCTTGTGGATTGGACCCTCGAATATCGAACCTGTAAAGGCCTTCTTTGCTCCTCAACCAATCTGCTGTACCCTCGCCAGCAGCGTCTTCAAGGGACCAGCGGGTGAACGACACCGGCCAGCTCCGCGCGATACGACCTGTCGTCAGGTCACTGATAGCGCCTCGTGAAGTGACGCCGAGATAGCCTGGCTTGTTCCTCTGCTCGCATGGACGGCCCGGGCAACAAGCGTTCTGTGAGCACTGGGATCCGACGGTGGCAGGCGACCCTTGAACCATAGGTTTGTAATCTCGTCGCGCGCGGGCAGATACGCCACACAGCAGGTTGCCAAGATGATGTCGTGTTCCGATGGCACCGGATCCAGCACAATCATCGACCCGTTCTCGCTGCCCTTATCCGCTATCAGAGCAGCAACACCGCCAGAAACCGTGTCAACGCAGTCAATACCAGCATCGGCTATGGCGGCGGCGGCGACAGTGATGCACCCGCTCAGCACATTCATCATATCCCACTCCTCCAGCCCTTGGTCCACGGTAATATGCTGTGCGAGTTCGCCCTCGATGACGGTGACCACTACATCCACGCCGCTCTTGGGCCACCGATCTGCAATCATGGCGCCGCGGAGAGCAGTCTCCAGGTGAGAACTCAGGTCCCGCTCACTGGAATCTCGCAAGTAGCCCCTCCTCTGCCGTGTTGCAAACGGCGCGTATTTGACGTGGGTGGAGAGAACCATGTGCGGTGAGAAAGGCGCGGAGCGTGGCAGAGATCTAGGGCCATGGACGGTGCAGGTGAGCTTCATGCCACCGCCACCGGGCCCGTCCCTCGGCTCCATTTCCAAGTATGCTGACCCTGATGCCGAGGGTGTGACCCCAGTTTTGAGGTCTATTACGTTGATTCAGCGTGCTGCTGCAGGAGGAAGGCTGGGGGACCGGAGCTCTTACAGACTGCCCGAATGCCATTGGGTCCTCTGCCGCGACATAGGGAAGCGGCTGCGTCGTCGTCGTCATAGAAAGGGGGACAAGTTTGGCCCCCTGGGCCATTGACTCGTCGACGGTCTGCCATGATGCAACTGTCTCGATCGTTCTGGCTCTAGCTCAATGAATTGTACTGAAGCTCAAGCGAGGATCGAACTCAACTGCGGAACGCGAGAGGACTTTATGAGGATATCGGGGTCTGCGGCGCAGTGTGTGGCAGAGACTTGCCTAATAAATGCACTTAGCGAGCTCATGCCAGGCAGAAGCGAGTACTGGCTTAGAAGCATTTAAGCCCCGTCACCTTTTTTTTTTTTCAGACTCGACCTCTCGAAAACTCTTCATCCACCGCACTCCAGCCTGCACACCCGCACCAGCGAGCTGCGCTGCCTAGTTGACCAGGCAGCTTGCAGGAAGCTGCGTAGCGGTGTATGAAACGCGAGTGCGCTGCCTTTGCGTGCACTCTGCAGTCATCGCGCCTCCCCGGGAAACCCGTTTCTGCGATGGTGAGTCCCAGGCCCAAACGTCCAACCCCAACCCGTGGAAACTCGGCGGTCTTTTGTCGCCCCCAGGCCACTGAATGATGATCCTTCTCACCACTGTTCCCGCGATTCCTGAGCGTCTGAACAACATGCACTACCATCTGATCCGCAACCCAGCAGTCCGCAAAAGCACCTGCACACACAGCCCCCCGGTATACTTGCCGCGAGCTTCGCTGACCAGCCTGGCAGAGCCCCTCCACCATGATCTCCTCAAAGCAGCATAATTTGTCGCTTTGGGGCCAGCTTCGCTAAAGCATACCTGTGCGTCGGTGAGTTTCGTGCCTCTCCCTGCCTTCGCATTCATTCCACCCCTCTGCCTTTTATGATGAGAAACCTTTATCATTCAGTTCTGCTTCTGAACCACTGTGATGACTCCCAATATACCAAACCAAGATCTCTGAAAAAGCTCTTTCATTTACCACTTGTTATATCGCTGCTCCGCTTTGATTACTTGTCTGAGTAATAGACGGCTGACGTCGTCTCACAGGGTTGTGGATAGGCCAAACGCCTCGATTGTCGCTTTTTAGTACTTCCGAGTTGAACAGGTACGTGACTTAGCCAGCAAAGAGACTCTTTTCCTCGAACTGCTCTGGTCTACTATGATGATATAAGTTCTATCCATTCTACTACTTCATTCTGGCCAAGTCGTTCTCCCGCACTCTAGCATTCCAATCGTTTTGCTATGACGAGTTGTGGAGTTGCTCCGGCGTTGTTCGACTCCAGTGTCCATTCGATGGGTTGCCCGTTCTGGGTGACCCTGAAGGCTGGGCCGGTCGGGATGACTGAGTAAATCGGCTCGTCTGAGGGAAATACCCCGCCAGAGCAGGACACGGGTTGAAGAGCTCTCCATGTTCTCGTTTGCATATAACTGACAAGAATGCAAAGGTACATCGACAATATCTGTCCGCAGACTTCTGATTTTTTCTGATTTTCTGCTCGCCAAATTACCCCGTCAGCCGGTGAGTGCAAATTATCCGATTATGTCTCCCAAGGACATTGGGCCAGCAAGCAGTCTTGTCTTTGCGTGAAGCAGACAAGGGCTATATGAACAACACCAACCGTGGGTCTCTTCTGACGGCTCATCGGTGATGCTGGATGTTATGATGACGAAAATCCGTGACCGCCACCGCCCTGTTGTCAAGACAGCTGCGCTATGCCCTTATGCCTACACCTGAATTCTGCAGTCCACATGATGCGTAGTGCATCAGCGTTTCTTTTCGATAATGGGCTGGCTAGTGTGGCAGCTCTAAACTAGCACGTGTATTTTGTATGTGTAATCGTCACATCCATGGCAGGTAGAGATTAATTGCAAATGCAATTAGCCTTTTTGGACACATACAATGGCACAACGTCCTTGTTGGCTCCCATCATTTGCCGCTATATAGTGTCCTCGTCAGGTGTACGGTTTCTAAAAAGCTCGTCGTGACTGCTGCCTTGTTTGTATAAAGGTTATTGCGTTGCCCTAGACAATTGATGCATTCCATGGTCTCCCTTGACAGCAAGGTGCGAGGGTTTCTTCCTTGGAAAGAAGGGGCGTTTCTGAGGACAGACCTGTGCAAGTACTGTCCCTCTACTCGTACGAAGTACTCCATACTTGGACGCCAAGACCTGAGGACCTCGTTTGGGGTGCCCCATATTATTATGTAAGCAGCTTTCCCAGAGCTAGGGAGCGAAAAGGGTGGCATTGGCGGTACGACCTCCCACGTATGGTGCCCGTCTCAGCACCCTCAACCCTTAATTCAAAGAGCACCGGAGACCACCTCACCTTCTGCTCAGCGCGACCGTCATCGCTCTCTCAGCGCACTTGTCGCAAGCTCATCTGAGTCCGGCAGCACAGAAGATTCTGTGATCGCTACTGGTGTCAACGACAGCGACTGTCCACGCCACGCCACGTCTCGTCTCCAACTGCCCGGCTTTCTGCCCGTCTTCTGCGCGCGGAGCGCGGTGTGCGCGGTGTGCGTGTTGGCGAGGATTTCTGGATGCCCTCGTATGCATCCCCTGCCGACTCCAAGATGATGCCCCGGCATCACGTAAGCGGCTTTGCCAACGGCTATCCACGTGGAAACACGTTCGACATCTCTCCTCACAGGTAAAGCCCTCAAGCCTTGCTGCGCCTTGTGCTCCGGCTCCTTGGCGCCTCTGCTAACGATAGCATGGCAACGAAATCAGATTCCAGCCTCGGACCTCCGTGCCAGCGAATCGACGTCGAAGGAAGCTCCTGGTCCGCCTCGGTGCCGTCGCCGTCGTCCTCTTGGTCCTTGGCCTGTGGCTTTGGCCCTCGAACCCCGTTGTTTCCCTTGTATCCTTTGGCCTCCTATCCTCGTCTGCCGACCTCGAACTCGAAACGGTCCGGTATTATGACTTGACAAATGTGCAAGGCACTGCCCGTGGCTGGGAACGCGAGGAGCGCATCCTCTTGTGTGTGCCACTTCGCGATGCCGAGCCTCATCTTCCCATGTTCTTTTCGCACTTGCGCAACTTCACGTATCCCCACCACCTCATCGACCTCGCGTTCCTTGTATCCGATTCGAAAGACCGAACCTTGGAGGTGTTATCGGAGAACCTGGAACAGATCCAAGCAGACCAAGATGCGAAGCAGCCGTACGGCGAAATCTCCATCATTGAGAAAGACTTCGGCCAGAAGGTGAACCAGGATGTCGAGAGCCGTCACGGCTTCGCCGCACAGGCGAGCCGTAGAAAATTGATGGCACAGGCCCGCAATTGGCTGCTCAGCGCAGCCCTACGGCCCTACCACTCTTGGGTATACTGGCGGGATGTCGACGTCGAAACCGCCCCTTTTACCATCCTCGAGGATCTAATGCGTCACAACAAGGACGTCATTGTACCAAGTACGTTACGGCGGTAGCCTGGCAACCCTCCTCCTTCGCACATGCATTTCCCTGACCTGTCTGCAGATGTTTGGCGGCCTCTGCCCGACTGGCTGGGTGGAGAACAGCCCTACGACTTGAACTCGTGGCAAGAATCGGAGACGGCGCTCGCATTGGCCGATACATTGGATGAAGATGCCGTCATCGTCGAGGGTTATGCGGAATATGCCACATGGCGGCCACATCTCGCCTACCTTCGCGACCCGTACGGCGACCCTGACATGGAAATGGAGATAGACGGTGTCGGAGGCGTCAGCATTCTTGCCAAGGCCAAGGTCTTCAGGACTGGTGTTCATTTTCCAGCGTTTAGCTTTCAAAAACACGCGGAGACGGAAGGCTTCGGCAAGGTATGAACGAAGCATGGCAAACCCATAGGCTATGGGAGCTAACAATGTTTTAGATGGCGCGGCGGATGCAATATTCGGTGGTTGGCTTGCCGCACTATGTGATCTGGCATTTGTACGAGCCCAGCGTAGACGACATCCGCCATATGGAGGTAAGTGTTTCCGCAGTGGCAGCCGTCGAAACTGTGACTGACGGCGCAATTAGGAAATGGAACAGGAGCGGATCGCCCGTGAGAAGGAGGAACAGGAAAAGAAGGCTAAAGAGCAAAAAATCAAGGAGGAGTTTGGAGACGCCAATACCCAATGGGAAAAAGACAAGCAGGAAATGCGACTGCTGCAGCAGCAGAAGTCGGATGGTGACTCGCCTGGCTCGCGGCAGGGTGCGGCAGCCAAGGCGGCAGGGGCTGCAAAAGCCGGCGAGGTGGTGTCTTGAAAGGCTCTTTCGTCTCTTTACCACATCATCATCAGCATCATTGGCCGGGTCATGCCCCCAATTTGTTGATTCTGTCAATCCTTCAGCCACAACCCGGGCTGGTATAGGAGTGTGTACGTTAGGGAGCCTGGCCGTCAGTACCAGATTTTGGCGCCGCTGCTGTGATGGAGTGAATGATTCCTCCTCTGTGACAGGTGAGGCCACCTGTCAAAGGGTTGCCATTTCAGCTTTCCCTTTGTCATGGAATCCCGGGGCGAGGCTCAGTTTGGAGTGGGATAGTCACGCTCGAAGCCAGCAAGAAAAGGCACTGGCGGGCCGGGGCCATGATAGCTGGGCAGGCGTTTAGGAAGCCAACGGGATGAATGAAATTTTCCGGTTGCCCGAGCTGTTTTTGGAGCAAGAAGATACCTTTTTGGGGACATCATCGCATCGGAGAGTTGTGCACAGCCTCATTCGTCGTCGTGCATAATACGAGATACTTGGTTGTGCTTCGTACCTGAGCGCTGCACCTGGTGAGGCTCTAGCGGGTAGCTCCAGCCAGCCAATCACGGGCGACCCAGTATTGCTGCACTCCAGCATCTCCAACATCTCGACTCCAACACCTCGGCCTCGACCGGCACCGAGTATCGCAAGGCTTCAGCACGTCAATAATTATCGAACCTAGGCCGCTCAAGAGGCATCGATTTTTGCCTACCTCACCCATTGACCAGTCCGCCGGGACGCGCCAATCAGGCAAACAAGGAGACGCACTTTCCCCTATAGCCTTGTCTGTTGCGTCCGCCGCCACTCTGCCAACTTCTGTGGACAAGGACAAGGTGAGCGAACCCGACCGAGCACGCGCGCTCGGCTCAAGCTACACGTATCCGTTGGCTAATGCCCTCAGCTTTCCTCCTTCGCCCAGCGACAGACCATGAGTCGCGATGCTCAGCTCTCCGGCACAATGGGGGCCTCATTGCCCCCCGACTCCTTGACGCCGTACCACGAGCGTCCAAGCCACGACGCCCCGAGGATGCGATATCGCAGTCGCCCAGTCTCCGTCGCAGTCGACCCCATCTCCTTGGTCATCTCTGAATGCATATCCATCACGTCCGCAATTCAAAAGAATGCTCGGTCGCCGCACTCCTCCGTCTCCGCTATCTTGGGCGGCAGCCCCAACCCCATACAGCTCGGCCCGCACAGCCCTGCTTCCAAGGGCCGCAACAGAAGCTCTCTGGCCCCCCCGGGCGCCGATGACAGTGGCTCTGATGCCATAGCCGCCAACAATCGCTGGGGTTTGCGCGGCCAAAAAGGCAAGAGCATGCAGGACAACCCCATGATCGCGGGCTTCGGCAAGCTACGGTACGAGATCGCTGCCATCAAAGGTGCGTGCCTCTACCCCCTCCCCGGCCATTCCATGCCACCGTTGCTGAAACCAGGCCATAGATGTCCACTCATTTGACGCTCCCTCGCTCTTGGCCCCCTTCCTGCTTGTAATTCAAGCCAAGGGTACTGCCGCGCCCATCACCGTCCTCGCGCTCGGGGCGCTGAGAAAGTTTCTCGCCTATGGCTTTGTCTGCGCCGAGTCGCCCCGTTTTGCGTTGGCTATGCAGTCACTCTCGGCCGCTGTGACGCATTGCCAGTTCGACATCAGCGACTCTGCCCAAGGCGAGGTTGTCCTGCTCATGATCCTCAATCTCATGGAGGATATGATGTCGGGCCCAGGGGGCGACATCCTGAGCGATGAGAGTGTTTGCGACATGATGGGCCGCGGCCTGGCCATCTGCTCCCAGCCACGCTTTTCCCCTGTCCTGCGCAGAACAGCCGAGGCGTCAATGGTGAGGATGTGTCAGATCATATTTGAAGACGTCAAGCACCTAGAGGCCGAAGCTGGGACTGACAGTGAGGATCTGGATCATCGTGTTCAGGGCGACATGGGGCGCATCAGGATGGAAGAACCCACGCCTGCCAGCACGAGCGAAGGGCCTACTAGCACCGATGGCACGACACCACCAGTCCACGGTCCGGTCGCCCTGGAGCCTGTCGCCGATGACGATGGCGATGACAACGGTCTACAGCCTGAGGCAGCCCAAGGCACCACCCCGAGCGAGGATAGCGATGATACAGAGTCGTTGGACCTGAAGCCCTACTCCCTGCCCTCCGTTAGAGAACTCTTCCGGGTTCTCGTCAATTTCTTGGACCCCAACGACCGCCAACATACCGACACAATGAGAGTCATGGCCATGCGTATCCTTCATGTAGCGCTTGAGGTATCTGGGCCCTTCGTGGCCCGGCATCCAGCTCTTGCTACTATTGCAGAGGACCGTTTATGCTGCTATCTTTTCCAGCTGGTCAGATCCGACAACATGGCTGTCCTGCAGGAGTCGTTGATCGTGGCAGGAACACTGCTGGCAACATGCAGAGGCGTCCTCAAGCTGCAGCAAGAGCTCTTCTTGTCATATCTGGTCGCATGCCTTCACCCTACAGTTCATATTCCTCGCGAACCTGGCATCGATCCGTCCTTGTATTCCGGTATACCAGAAACCCCAAAGCTGGTAAAGCCTCCGCCCTCTCAACAGGGCAGTGGTCGTTCTACTCCAGTATCAGTCAAGGATAGGCAAAAGCTTGGGTTGGAGGGCGGCGCTCGCAAGCCCGATGCCCGGCAAGCCATGGTTGAAAGCATCGGGGTCTTGTCGCGCATGCCAACCTTTGTTGCCGAGCTCTTTGTCAATTATGACTGTGACGAGGACCGGGCCGATCTTTGTGAAGACATGATTGGTCTCCTCTCGCGCAATGCACTCCCGGATTCTGCCACCTGGAGTACTACAAGTGTTCCCCCGCTGTGTCTGGACGCCCTGCTTCGATACATCCAGTTTTTGGCCGAGAGGCTGCAAGAGGCGCCGGTGTACGAAGGCTACCCTGATCCTGCTCAACTCAGGGAACAGCGGCGAAGAAAGAAGATCATAATCAAGGGAACCAGCAAGTTCAATGAAAAGCCCAAGGTCGGGCTGGGTTACCTGGAGGCACAGGGCATCGTCACTGACGCCAAGGACCCAGTCAAGGTAGCCAAGTTCCTCAAGGGAACATCCCGGGTATCTAAGTCCGTCTTGGGCGACTTCTTGTCCAAGAAAGGCAACGAAGCTATTCTGGAGGCCTTTATGGACCAGTTTAACTTCTCCGGGAAGCGGATTGACGAAGCTCTCCGAGTACTGCTCGAGACATTCCGATTGCCTGGCGAGGCGCCGCTTATTGCATCAATAGTGGAATCTTTCTCGGAGAAATACTGCTCTGGCGACGGGGTTGACGAGGTGGCCGATAAGGATGCCGTTTTTATCCTGACCTACGCCATCATCATTCTGAATACCGACCAGCACAACCCCAATCTCAAATCATCGAAACGCATGACCTTTGACGACTTTTCAAGGAACTTGCGGGGGCAAAACAACGGTCAAGACTTTTCGGTTGAGTACCTCAAGGGCATATTCGACTCCATCAAGTCAAATGAAATCATTCTGCCCGATGAGCACGACAACAAGCATGCCTTTGACTATGCATGGAGGGAGCTGCTGCTGAAAACCGAGTCCGCCGGCGGCCTGGTCATCTGCAACACCAACATCTACGACGCCGACATGTTCGCTGCTACCTGGAAACCGATCGTTTCGACACTCTCATACGTCTTCATGTCTGCGACAGATGATGCTGTTTTTGCAAGAGTAGTCACGGGATTTGACGAGTGTGCTCGCGTGGCAGCCAAGTACGGGAACACTGAAGCACTTGACCAGATCGTGTACTGCCTGAGCCATATGAGCACCTTGGCTACAGACATTCCCTTCAACACATTGTTGAACACTGAAGTACAGGCCGGTGATGGCAGTGTAATGGTCAGCGAGCTGGCGGTCAAGCTAGGTAGGGATTTCCGAGCCCAGCTCGCAACGCTCGTGCTGTTCCGGGTGGTTACTGGCAGTGAGGCGCTCATTCGGCGAAGCTGGAAACACGTAAGCCACCTCAATGTTCAAGCTGAGAAAACGGACACCACTAACTACGCATAGGTCATACAAATATGGCGCAACTTGTTTGTAAACTCTCTGATTCCGTCGTTTGCCTCGGCCAGCCACTTGTCCTTGCCGATCGCGGCAATCCCCCTGCAAACGCCATCACAGGTGATCGACCGAGCCGCACGCTCAGCGGACGCTGGATTTTTCAGTGCATTCACGTCCTACATTTCCAGCTATGCGGCAGACGACCCTCCGGAGCCGTCCGAAGAGGAGCTTGAGAGCACGCTCTGCACAATCGATTGTGTGAAGTCGTGCAACATGGGCAACGTCTTTAACAACATTGCGTGAGTGGTCAAGTCTAAGCCGAGATATGATGAATGTACTGACTTGACCAGGAACTTGCCGGCTCAATCGGCGACGGACCTGGTTCACGCTCTCCTAGATCAGATTCCCGAGGACGATCACGCCACTGTCATAAGCGTCAAACAGGACTCGGTGGCCATTCCGCCAACGAATGGCCAAAGCCCCGCAACGGCACTGCCTAAATATGATCCAAGCGCAGCCTACATTCTAGAGTTTTGCACGATTTTGGCTGTTCGGGATGCCGCATCCGTCGAGGGTATGGGGAAACATGTGTTCGACACCCTGCAACGACTGTTGCGTGATTCTGCGCACTGGCATCCCATCACCGTATCCCGAGTAACATTTTATGCTCTCATGATGCTTAAGCACAGCTACGTGAGTGGCTCGGCAGCCGTGCCTCTCGATTTTAATTTTCGTCGTTTGCGCTGACAATCGAGGCAGAATCATGACTTCGTCAATGTTCCGTTCCTACTCCACACGGTTTCGAGTCTCCCACCCGATGTCCTAGCCAAGACCTCGGAAACGATTCTCAGAGGCCTCTCCGCCTGCACCGATGAGCCTGGCCCGTTGAGGAGCGAGATGATGACTTCTCCAGACTTCTGGGCTATTCTACGGGTCCTTGCTGGAAGCCCGGAGTCGGCGGCTTTAGTCTTTGACATCCTTGAGAAGGGCAGTAGAGGAAACCCACCTGCTATTATGGCAGACAACTACGAAGCGGCCGTCTCCCTTCTGGACCACTTTGCCTCCGCCGCCAACCCGCATGCCGCAGTTGGGCAAATCACAGACGCTGCACAACGCAAAGGCGAGCGGCCAACGAAAGATGTGAAGGCGTGAGTGTTTACCTCTTGATATTCTCACAACTCCAAGGCATTGCTAACCTGTTTTTGTCCTGCCGCCAAAGCGACAGCCAAACCGTCGCGCGAGCTTGTAGAGCAGTAGACACGTTGCAAAACATGACGTCCCGTATCCCCCAGCTGATGCAACAGTCCCACCTGGAAAGCAGTGAAGGTGAGTGCTTCTGTGACACTGGGCCACGAAAACAGTTACTGACTCACCACGCAGCCTGGTCGGCCTACTGGCTTCCCATTCTACAGGCCCTGACGACACAGTGCATGAACCCATGCCGCGACGTGCGCCAGCTGGCCTTTTCGGCCATGCAGCGGTCGCTCCTTTCACCAGAGCTGACATGCACTGACGCGAAAGAGTGGACTGCGATTTTTAGCAAGGTCCTGTTCCCTTTGATACTCCGGCTTCTGAAACCGGAAGTATTCTCGTCAGATCGTGATGGGATGAGCGAGATGCGAGTCCAATCTGCTTCCCTCTTGTGCAAAGTTTTTCTTCAATACTTAGTATTACTCTCTGAATGGGAGGGAATGCTGGACCTGTGGGTTAAGATAATCGACATCATGGACCGCCTTATGAACAGCGGGCAAGGAGATAGCCTGGTAAGTGGCCATGGGCTGTCCTGGGCGCTTTCATCTTGCCGATACTGACGCCAATGCAGGAGGAGGCTGTGCGGGAGAACCTGAAGAACGTGGTTCTGTTCATGGCCAGCAGCGGGTATCTTGTGCCCCCGACGCAGGACCCGTCGAAAAAGACGCTCTGGGATGAGACGTGGAAGCGCGTTGACCGATTCCTGCCGGACTTACGGAGCGACTTATCAGCGGAGGAGCCTGAGGTAGCCCCGGTGGCGAAAGACGACGAGGCCAAGCAGGAGATGGCGGAAGGGGGTGAGGTAGGCAAAGAGGCGACAGCAGCCCCCATAGATGACTAGGAGTGAGCTTCTGGTGCCCTCTGCCTGTTCCCCAGTCCACATCAGTCTACTTTGGGAGGTAATTTGAACTAAGCCGCGGACATGCGGCCGAAGAAAGCTTCGCGCGCCCTGCAATGCCAAGTCTCGATTTAGAGACTATGGACTTGCGGCTACCAACCATATGACGGATGAGAGAGATGGGAGGGAGTCTTGACTTGTACGAGCAACTGCAAGCTGGGCTTAGCAGAGATGCGCGTTCTTGGGGTACGCATGTGAACAGGTACCCGAGGTACGAAGTAGCTACAGAGTAATACTTGCTGTGTAACGCGAAGCAGGTACAGCAATACGCGCGTTAAGGATAGAGGCACCGTGTCATGTTTTCTTGCGTATGCTATAGATTTATCTACCTGTGGATATATTCTGATGGTGCAATAGAATATTCCTGATGTTCGATAAATATCGAATACGATGCACATTGGCACAGCTGCTGATGGCGCGGCCCCACTGAAGCTCGTTGCCTCATTCGGAATGCAACTGCCTACGAATAGGTAGGCAAGTACTCGTAGCTAAGTTAATAATAATTTAAACAGTGAACTACCTTATTACCTGCATTACCTCATCACCTCTGGCACGGGACCCAAATCCATCCACGCTTCGTCCACAACTTTCAACAGACTTCTTTCTAGCTACCTCGTACCAATCATCGACTGTGCGCGCTGTCCTGCTCTCGCCTTACTGCTCCATCGCAGGCGAACATCGCAGACGCAGTACGGCGCAGCGGCTGGCGGGAAGTTCCTCGGGTGCGCACAGCAGGTGTGTGCGGTCTCGCCATGCAATAGCCGGCTGCATCAGCGCCTGACCGTTTCCATGGCGCCAGGCCATGCCTCTTTTCCCTCCGTCATGTCCGACGCTGCTACTATGAGCTCGGCGGGCGCGGTTCTGGCGATGAACGCGCCCCAGCCTCGGACCCCCGACCCGGCCGACGGCGCCCCAGTCTTCCCACTCCTCCAGGACAACGAGGCAGCGACCCCCTTGGCATCTGACCCCGTGGGCTCCCGCGGGCAGACTGCCGAGGATGACAACGACGATGAACCAGCAGTGGCTAAGCCCTTTATCCGAACCTCGAGCCCAGACTCAGCAGCCCGCATGCCTTCCACTGCCACTGCTGACCGTGACGATGAAGACGACGACGATAGGACCCCCGACCGCCTGATCTACAAGATGCACAAGTTCAGCTTGTATGAGACTGCCAGCCGCTACTACGTTGTGGGGGTCGACGTGAGCGAGAAGCGGTACAGGATCCTCAAGATTGACCGCACCACCGAGGGAGCAGAGCTCAACATGACCGACGACAAGATCGTATACAGTCTTAAGGAGATGAACCAGCTTCTGGACACCATCGATGACGGCAACCGGGGGACCGGGGGTATCAAGCTGCGCTGCACCACCTGGGGCCTTCTGGGCTTCATAAAGTTCACCGGCCCCTACTACATGCTCCTCATCACCAAGAAGAGCACCGTTGCCATGGTTGGCGGTCACTATATATACCAGATCGAAGGCACCGAGCTGATCCCGCTCACTCCCGGGCGGTCCAAACCGGACTCCCGAAACACTGAGGAGCAAAGGTTTCTCGGCATCCTCAACAATATCGACCTGACCAGGTCCTTCTACTACAGCTATTCCTACGACGTGACCCGCACCCTGCAGCACAACATCACGAGGGAAAGGACGGCTCTTGCCAAGGGCATCCTGCCGCCGTCGGACGACGACTTGAACTCCATGTTCGTATGGAATGACTATCTTCTCCAGCCGGCTACCAAGGCCCTTCGAGATGCCTATGACTGGTGCCGCCCCATTATCCATGGGTACATCGACCAAGCAGGTGAGTGGGCGTCAGAAGCCGTCAGCCCCCATTGTGTGCTAATGCGGGAGAAGCCCTCTCTATCTATGGACGAACGGCGCACATCACAGTCATTGCCCGACGGTCACGCTACTTTGCAGGTGCCCGGTTTCTCAAGCGCGGTGCCAACGACATGGTATGTGTGCCATCAAGCCCCCTTTCCTCCGTATCTTGCCTGTCTATGTATCCCATCTGCCAACGCTAGCTGACCCGCGAGCCAGGGCTACGTAGCCAACGACGTGGAGACGGAGCAAATAGTGGCAGAGTCTCTGACGACGTCCTTTCACGCCCCGGGGCCCCGGCTCTACTGCAGCCCTCAGTATACCTCGTATGTACAGCATCGCGGGAGTATCCCTCTGTACTGGACGCAGGACGGCACAGGCGTCACGCCCAAGCCCCCCATCGAGCTCAACCTCGTGGACCCGTTTTATGGCGCTGCGGCTCTCCATTTCGATGACTTGTTCGAGCGGTACGGCGCGCCCATTTACGTGGTGAACCTCATCAAGGCCAAGGAGCGGCAGCCCAGGGAGTCCAAGCTACTGGAAGAGTACACGCATGCCATCGATTACCTCAATCAATTTCTGCCACCAGGAAAGAAAATTATCCACAAGGCGTGGGACATGAGTCGGGCGTCCAAAGTCCGTGGCGGAGATGTCATTGGCAACCTGGAACTCATCGCCGAGTCTGTCGTCGGGACCACGGGCCTCTTCCAGAACGGCGACGGCCGAACGAGTGCCATGACGGCCCAGAACGGCGTAGCTCGGACGAACTGCATTGACTGTCTGGACCGAACCAACGCTGCCCAGTTCGTCATTGGAAAGCGGGCGCTCGGCCACCAGCTGCACGCCCTTGGAATTCTCGAGGACACGTCCGTCGAGTACGACACAGATGCGGTCAACCTCTTCACCCACATGTGGCACGACCATGGAGACACGATTGCAGTGCAGTACGGCGGGTCCCAGCTCGTCAACACCATGGAGACGTATCGGAAGATAAACCAGTGGACTAGCCACTCGCGCGACATGATTGAGAGTTTCAAACGTTACTACAACAACTCATTCCTAGACAGCCAGCGGCAAGAGGCGTACAACCTGTTCCTCGGCAACTACATCTTCACCCATGGGCAACCGATGCTCTGGGACCTCGCCACCGACTACTATCTCCACCATGCCGACCCCAGGGCCTGGTCTGCCACGAAACGGGGTAACTACATCGATTGGTATAGGCCGGGGCTCCTTGAGGACCGAAGGGTCCCGCCTCTGGTACCGCTACGCGGGCCAATCGTTACCTTACCAGTGGAATTCTTCGACGACTACTGGCTTGAGTACTATCGACCAGCCACGCTGTCATCGTTCCCCAAGATGTTCGCGTACAAGATGAACTCAACCATCAAATATATCCCCCTCAAGTCGACGCAGGACGGGCGATACGACCTGAGCCCCTTCCGCGTGCGCACCGACGGCGACGTGGACGCAGACAAAAAGAAGACGAAGAGGGCAGCAGTGTATCCTAGTCCTGCTGACTCGCCGCGGCTGCCAGCTGTAGAAGATGACGCCGCTTCAGTCGCCTCAGGCAGGACAGCAACAAGAGGCATGTCGCTGCAGCGCTGGCTGCAACCGGTGCAGGGGAGGGTCCCCGGGCTGCCAGGCGTCGACGAGCCACCTGCCGCGGCCGGCCCGTCATCTCTTGACCGCGGCAAGACGAAGCCTACGCCGCTCGAGAAGTCCAAGGCGGCACAGTGGACATTTACGAAGGCAGTCCATGACTCTCTCAACCCCTCTGTGAGGGAGCAGGAGGCGGATGATTATGAGAGATATATCCGCCATCCCCAGAACCTGCCCCTCGTTGTTTCCAGCGACACTCCGGTGGATGTCGATGCATCCGAATATCAAGAGTACATCAGCGGCAGCTGGCAAGACCAAGGCCTCCTAGCGGCCGGCACCGAGGAAGAGATGGACGTCTACGCGGAACTCTTGAAGGTGGGTGAGAATCCACTGACCGTGACGGATGAGGACGGCCCCAAAAAGCGATACAAAGCTTATCGGAAGTGGCTCCGCGGCAAGTCCTTCTTCAAGCAGCAGCCCTTCGACTGACCCTCCGCTCGGCTGACACGCGGTTTGGCCGCATCTCTCACTCCCTTGTCAGGGCTCGATATTCGCTTATCGACGGCAAAGATGTGTACTCTGAGAACAGCGGGGCAAGCCGGGGTTCTTGCGATAGAGCCTCGGCCAGCTTGTGCTGCATCTCGAGGTCGGGCCCGGCCCAGACGGACTTGAATATTTTTGATGACATGATGAGTTGCTTGTGAATGTGGTCTCTGCCACTCGTCGTGGCAGCTTGGTCCGTTCTTTCCTCTTGGTCGCACAGGTTCAGCCAGCACACGGTAATGATGCGAAGGATCTGCCCTGCGTGTTCGGTCTCTGAGATCCGGGGCCAGCAAGAAGACAGCAGGGTATCCAACGCTTGGCCGGCAGCCACGACTGTGGAGGGACTTGCAATGGAAAACGGGTCCGTCATGACAGACTCAATCATGCGAAGGAGGGGCTAGGCAAGGCATCGCTGTCAGCAGGCTTTCGGCATCGTTGCGGAGTACGGTTCAGATCACCTGAAGATGCTTGACGGAAAAGACGCCGAGGCAAGACACGGTGGCCGCCATATTATGCATCAGGACTTGGACAATGATTGCGTATTGGGACGCATGGAGGTAGCCAGCCAGAATTCCATCTCGTACGAGCCTGTCCAGCAAGCGTCGCCGTTGGTGACTTTGCGGGTCTGGATCTGCCTCCGCCAGGTGTAAAAGGACCGGGTATGCCAGGCGAAGCAGGTTGGCCGAGTCTTGCTCAGGGGTGAGGTTTGGGAGGAACAGAAGCGAGGGAAAGACTGCTTCCTCAAATAGGTGACCGATGCCGGTCGCGCGCAGCGTCTTAAGTGTACATTTTGACAGGAAGGTTGCGAGAGTCGCGAGCCCCTTTTCCCTCACATGGGTCTCCTGGTCCTCGACCAAGGCGAGTAGGACAGGCAGAAACAAGGGCCAATTATCTACGATGAGGGTGGTCTGCAGCCACCAGGGCGTGTTAGCCGGCGCTTTGTCTCGGCTCTGGGATGATGAGAGAGGGAGTTTAGGGGTGAACCAACAGTGGCGTTTTTCACCGCCCAGAGGAAGACAGGCGTAACTGGCGGATCGCTCTGTTTCCAGCGTGGGGCGTTGTCCAAGCCCGGTTTTCGAGGATTGTTCGGGCGGCCGTGAAACTGGGCAGGCCGACCCAAGCTGGTGACTTTGTCGCTCAACCCTGAGAAGATGGGCCGGATATAGGCCTGGAGGAGCGGTCCGACAATGAAGGCGGCGAGCCTGTCGGCAGGCAATCGTGATGCTACGAGATGGGTAGCAAGAGAGGAGGCGGCATGGGTGGTCCACGGGTCGTGGACATCGGTATGGGAGACAATGGACAAGAGGGCCTGGTCATCCAGGGGGACCGACCAGGTGGTGGAGAGTAGCTCTAGGCAAGCCAAGGCCAGTTCGGCCGCGAGTGCCCTTGCAGTGTAATCTAGCAACACGTGAGTGAGTGAGGCTTCCTCGTGGGCCCCTCATGGGCGTGGGTGAAGGCGCACGGAGGTAGGCGGCCCGTGAGATGAGCTGGGGGCTGGTGAGTCAGACGGCGTACCTGCTACACGGCCCAGGGAGAGGGCAGAGGTGACGAGCGACTGGGTGAGCGTCGAAGCCGCGGCTGGGCTGAGATGCTGCTGCTGCCCCTGTCCCTGCGAGGGCGACCGGCCTGGTGCGGCTCCGAAGGCGCGCTGCTGGCACGCCAGGCTCGCGAAGAGCTGGAGCAGCGCGTCATGTCGGCTCTGCGCATACGTTCACAGGTCAGAACCAGGCTTGTCATGCCACGCAAGGTGGTGAGTTGAGGAGACGCTCTCATACCCTTTCGTCTGGCGCACTGGACAGCCTTTGCGCTGCATCATCCAAGCTGAGTAGCTGAGCAGGGCTCGGGCGTTGTCCCTTGTCCCCGGCAAGGAGGCCGAGCTGCTGAAGCCGGTCGCTGTTGGCTTGACTCAGGGGAACTTGAAATTCAGGCATGGCTGTTCGCTGCGCTGACGGTGCGCGAAGTCGCCTGGCAACGGGCAGTTTCGATGATGGAGAGAGGATACAGGGCGCTCAGGGCAGCAGACGGGCCGGCCGTGAGGTTGTGTGGCAACTTCCAGGCGACTCCAATATTGATTAGATGTGCGTCGTCGAACTGAGACGTGGTGTTGCTGGACGTCAGATTGTGGCGTGGTGCAGTGGTTGGTGCATGTTGAGCGTCGGTGTGCGAAGTACATACAGTACGGATACCTAGTTACCTACCCTATACTTCGTACGAAGTTCCTACGAGTATGTACCGTGCTACGGCCACAACCCCACATCAACCACCGCAACCACAACCACATCACAGATACAGAGTATTCGTACTTCTTGCAGAGGGCAGAGGGCAGAGGGCAGGGTGCAGAGTGCGTGTAAATCTGGCTTTTTATATGCTGCCGTGGATACCCCGTACATGTCGTGCGGGCACATTGCTTTGTATCACGGCACCGTGACCAGGCGTGTCCATACACCATGCGCCGTAGGGCTCAGCGCCCGCAGTCAGGGGGGCATACTTCGTAGCATCCCTGGGTAGTCGAGGCACCTAGGTAGCCCGCGACAGTCGCTCACACTGCTGTTGCGCTCGCATGCAGCCGGATACAGACGGTGTCGCTACCGACCCGCATACGCCCATCTGTACACGGTGCTTCATCCCGCCGCGGGTATCCCAAGCTCGTCGCGCCGCCTTCTCACCTCCTCTATCGCCCCCTGCGGGTCTGTCTCGCGCGGGTTCCGTAGCTGCCACGCTATGCATACGTCCAGGGCTCCGCCGGTCCACCTTCCGGGCCTCACCCCCAGCAACTGTGCCAGAGAGCGGCCGTCCAGGAGCCGTTTCAGAGCCGGCGCATTGTAGACATCGAGCTCGACAAGGTGGTCTAGGAATTTCTGCCAGCCGCCGAGGAAAGCTTCGCGCTCTGTCCACCTGTTAGCACCAGTCGTCCCGCTTCCGCCAACCTGCCTGCGGCGTGGGAGGTCCACCATACCCTCGATGTCACGACCCGACCACGCCTCAAGATGCCCCATGGCATCGACAAGCATCGCGCTGAGGACCTGCAGGGCCCAAGACCCCCCCCGAGCATCCCAACGTCGGATGGCCATACCGAGCCTATCCCTTTCGTGGGTGAAAAGCTCCTCTCTGCACACGGCCCTCTTCAGCTCGACGATTTCCTCGCGGTGCCGGTGGCTTGCTGCCATTACGTCGGTCAGCTTGTTGGGGGCCTTAAAACCTTCACGGGCAACCACGGCGACTGGCGGTGGCGCATTTGCCTTTCGGGCGGGGTCCGGCCGGTCTTGAACGGTCATCCAGGGGCAGACTGCGGCAAGGTTCCAGGCCATGTAGATGGCATCATCGGAAAGAACCAGGAGGGCACCGATGGAGCCGGGAGTGCGGTTCTGCATCAGATAGTCGAGGCATTGATAGGCAGCATGCCAGCGCGTCGTATCCGGACAAGTCGGGACTTCTTGGGCAGGGTCCGTGAAGATGGCGTGGTAGAGATTCAGCCTATCGAGGAGCTCCAACGCTCTGCGAGGATGGCTACCTTTGAGCATCTTTTCGAGCTCGACGCCCACCCTCTCTCGGCTGATCTTGACCCTGAGGGCATCCAGGACATCACGGTGGTCCATGACTTGCTCTGTGGCCGGGTCAATGGTGAACTGCAGGCGACTGGCAAAGCGCACGAGGCGCAGGACGCGCAGGGGATCATCGGTAAAGGTCTGCAGAGGGTCGAGCGGGGTTCTTATGGTGTGGGCAGCCATGTCTGGGAGCCCACCAGTGAAGTCTTCGACGCGGTCTGTGTGCAGGTTGTAGAAGAGGGCGTTGATGGTGGCGTCGCGGCGCAAGGCATCTTCCTCGGCGGTGCCAAACTCCATGTACGGGTTGCGGCTGTCGCTAGCGTACGTCTCTCGGCGCAGGTTTACAAAGTCGAGATCAAGGCCGAACATCCTGACCATGGCCGTCTCGAGGTGCTTGGACTTTTCAGGGTTGCGGGCGACGTTGTGGAGGTTTCCAACGTCGTCGGGCCCGATAGCATGTCGGTCGACGGCTTTGGGTGAGGCGCAGAAGTCGCGCATGCGCTGAGCGAAGGCGACGCCCGTCATGGCGTTGATGGCCACGTCAATGTCGTGGCTCTCGGCGCCGAGCAACCTGTCGCGCACCCAGCCGCCGGCCCAGCGCACAACGAGGGGCTCGCCAACGTCGCCGGCGGCGTCGATGGACCGGCAGACATCGAGGAGCAGGCAGCGGAGCTGCCGCTCGCGGGCATTGAGTTGGATGGGGGGCGGAGGCATGGCTCTGGCTCTGGCAGTGGGTGCGTGCGTATGGCTGTCACGAAGGAACGAGCTGAACTTCCTCTTCTTCATGGCGAGCCGAGGACGGAGACGACCAAGGCGCGACAGCATGAGGGTGGAGGGATCGGGGCTGGCATGTGCGCTGCGCTGCGTTGCGTTGTGCTGGCGCGTTTCGTTGTGTTGGTGCCGGGGGATGAGGTTGGAACTGCAATGTGAGAGAGGTGTGAGGTGAGGTGGGGTGCCACGGTGAGGCAAGGTGAGAAGGTGCTTAGTACAACAAAGTGGACTACGAATAAATACCTACTTTCGTACCGACTCAAACAAATGGCGAGCAAGTAACCCAACGGGCCAGCCATAGCGTTTACCTGTAGGCGTCGGTGCATGCGGCAATACCATGTTCTGCCTACGGCTTGTGCCCCGCGTCTGTGCCAGGTAGGCCGTTGAGCCGTTGAGTCATTGCGGACTGTTGTGTACGAAGTAGCTCGCATTCGCAACGACGATGCATCAGTGGATACACGTTATGGACCACAAGGTGCATGCCCGTGTATAAACAATCCATGGTATGTCACATTGTTACACGACGCAACGTCGAAACTGTGGCTAGGTGCTCCTTGGGGTCGGGCATCGCGGTGTACCTTAGGGTAGGGACCAACAGCCTTCGACTACTACGGACTACCAACGGAGCCGGATCGCCCTTGGCTGCCGATGAGCGAAGCAATCCGGAACTCGCCCGAGAAAAGCACCGTGCCGCGCCATTATGTATTACGTCGACGTGCCTTGCCTGCTGTGGTGGTATGAGGCAGCCCGCAGCCTACGCGCCCCTAGCACGTCCTTCCCACGAGGTGCTCCGTCATGACCACGGACCATGAGCATGACGTCAATGGCCACTGTCGATGGCTGGCCTGCGCCATCACTGCCACCACACCACCGCAGCCGCCGCCGCGGTCACGCACCGCACGCACACACACGCACGCACATCCTAGGACGAGGACGAGAGGGGCGAGAGGGGAGAGGGAGGGGGCGCGCCGCGTCAGAGGCAGCCCGCGATGCCAACGGCCGGTACGGAGTAGCGAAGCTGGCCTTGCGGGGTAACACGCCAACCTGAGGTGCGTGCCCTCCCAAGCTCCCTCCGCAGTTCGTACCAAGCAACCACGGTAAGGTGTAGGCAATGTACCCAAGGCAAGGCAGGTACTCGTAGGTGGGTGGGTGGGTGCCCAGGCCCAACACAGGTAGGTACCTACCTACCTATATAAGGCCGTCCTCTGCCCTGGTGTCAGGCGATGGAACCTCCACGCAGCGATATCGTGGCTCGCAACTCAACGCGCACCTTATCGCCTGCCTTTCTTACCCTTGACCTACGGCTACTGCAAACCTTGTCTTGCCAAGGTACCCTGCCCAGCAGCACATCACTGGCCCGTGGCCCTCGTTCCGTCTACCGTACCGTACCCCGATGCCATGGCATCAACCACCGAGGCTCAGCAGAAGCAGCAGCAGCAGCAGCAGCAACAGGAGGAGGCGCCGACAGATCACGCTCCCATTGCCATGACCCAGTCGCCTGCCGCGGGTGGCGCCAAGCAGGATCGCAGACTGAGCGATGAATGGGGTTCGTACCCGTGTCCCCTACCCAACCTCTTTGCCCCCTTCACCTCGTCGGTGCTGAGTATACCGCCAGACGCCTCCAAGGTGCCCCCCAGCCGTTTCCAGAAGCGCAAGGGTTCCATATACGCCACCCCCAACTCCCGCGACGGCCACATTGACAGGAACTACGCCGACAAGTATCATGCAAAGATCGCCGAGATGAAGGGCGGCAAGTGAGCCCGCCCCCTGGTCAACAAGCACTTGGGGTGGGGGATTGAGGAGACCAGATTTGTGTCAAAGGAGTTTTTTCTTCTTCTTCCCCTTTCTCAATGTCCCCCCCATCAAATGAAACAGGGGCATGGAAAAGAGACCCCTCAGAAAACAGGCAAGGGATGCCATCAATACACCCACCAGGCAGCACGGCCGAATCGCCTAATGTACAAAAACAGTACCTATTCTCAATCATCAAGACCATCGATATCAATCGCGTCTGGGTTTGATGGGAAGTTCGGTGCAGCAGCCGCCGTCGCACCGCCCCTTGGCCCTGTGCTTGCAGCCACAAAGCCTTCCGGTGCCCTCGCCTGCCGCTCAAGAGCCGCCATGGCATCGGCAGACTCGTCCTCAACGCCGCCACCGTCTGCTCGCTGCTGGCTGCGGGCCAGGGCCTGCGACGCGATAAAGTTGACATCCGTGTTGTATTGCGCCTGCACGCTCCGTTTGATCCGTAGCATTTCCTTGAACGTGTCTTCGTTGCCATGCTGTACCTCGAATTGCTCCCACCTCGTCCAAAAGTCCGCGTTTGTTCGTGGATCGAAGAACTGCGAGGCATGCCCGTATATTGCTCGCGCGCGGTCGATTTCGCCCAGTCGCTTCTCCATGTCGGCAAACTTGAGGCACATCTCCTTGGCCTCCGCGTCGGGCAGTGCCGTAATGGCCCTCTCGTAGATGGGCCGCGTCGACGGCAGCCCGAAGTTGGAGGCCGACTTGGTAATGTAAAAGTTGAACATGTCCGCGCGGTCTTCATCTGCAACCGCCCGCGTGGCCCTCTCATAGATGCGCATGGCATGCCGCGCAAGCCCGCGTTCCTCCTCCAAGTTGCCGTACATGAGGTAAATGGTCTTGGCAAACTTGGGCGGGCAATCCTCAACGGCCTGCTCAAACAAGTCTCGCAGCCGTTCGATCCCGATCTTCCGGTCAACTGCCTTGGTGAGATACAAGTTCCATAGCTCAAAGGCCACGGGGTAGCTGAAGAGATCCAACCCCCTCTCATAGACCTTGAACGACTCCTCGTAGTAATGATGCTCCTCCAGCAGGTTGGCATAGTTCACAACCGTCTGTGGTGTTGCGATACGAAGCTCAAAGATCCGCTCATATACCTTCTTGACCTCTTCCAGTGTGGATACACTTTCTACTAGGTCCACGTAGAAGCTCCAGAGTTTCCAGCTCTTGTGCACCCGCTGCTGCGGGGACAAGCTTTCGTCGAAGTAGTCAACCTTGGATCGCTTCGGAGATTGAACAGCCTTTGCCATTATCCGAACCGCGTCATCAAAGTTCTCGTTGCGGAGCTCCATCTCGGCCCATTCAATCCACATATCGGCCAACTCTGCGACCGACTTGAAAGGCACCTTAACCGCCTTCTCCATGATGATGCGGGCGTTTCGTATGTCTCCTCCCCGTTCGTAAAACCGCGCGTAGTTGGCCCAGAGCTGGTGGAACGACCCTACGGCTCGCTTCGGGCTGATGGCAGAAATTGCATCGGTATAGGTCTGCACTACTTCTTGCTTGTTGTCGCCCCAGAGCGCAACCCTCTTCTCCCACTCAGAGACGTGGTTTGGGTTCTGACGTAGGAGGACGTCATTAAGAAGGAATGGCCGGCGGTCCATCAAGTGCTCGAACCGTAGCATCCTGATGTCGAGCTCAAAATCTGCGTCGTCGTCCAACACTCCCTTTTCGGCGCGCATCGACGCGACTTCCATCAGAGTGCCGATGACAGACTCTTCAAACTCGATATACGAGTCGAAGACGAGAGTGAAGTCTCTGACAGTCATGACGGTGGTAATCCCTTCCTCGAATATGTCGCGAGCCCTTTCAAAGCTGCCCTTCCGAATCCAATATGTTGCTAGGCCAGCCCAGAGTTTGCCCCTCTGGTCGGCAAATCGGGAAATGCCACTTCTGATGATGCGCTCCACGTTCAGTCCCGTCTCATGCTCGGTGTCGATTTCCGACGCATGTTCAACCAGCATGTCGACCATCTCGCCCCAGAGCTCATAGTGGCCCTTGCCGTGCTTGCTGGCGAAGCGTACGTCGTTGAGAAGGTCGATGTATCGTCTTCCAGCCTCTGTATATGCGCCCGTTCCGATGAGCAGCTCGATAAAGTCTTCAGCATCTTCGGGATGCACCTGCATGTAGCGTCTCCAAACCTTCACGGCAGTGGCACCTGACGCAGCATTGGCAAAGGGCAGATAGAAAGCCCATATTCGATTGTGCTGCGTAATCGGAAGAGCTCGCAGTGCTCTGTCGAAAGTTCGGCGGGCCAGGATGACAATGGGTTGCTGCATGAGAAATTCAAGGTACATCTCCCATATCCGAGGCATCTTGTTCAGGAGAATCAAAGCCTTTTCGAACAGCGCGTTCACCTTTTTGTATTCTGCAACAAAGATTGCTGGATTCAACTTGGCCACATGTTTGACCCTAAAGCGAAGAAACTGACTGAGTTAGCAGTGCTGAATGTTTATCTGCAAGAGGTGGGACGTACGAGTTTCCAAAGCTTATATGATCGTGGCAACTGAGCGCATGCGCGCGCCATGACGAAGTTTTGCTCGATGATGCTGCCATGCCGAGCCTTGAAATCGATGTACGCCAGCCACGGCTTGACACTAGCTACGTCGCGGAGGATGTCCTGCTCATAGACCGAGTCATCGTTGGACTGGAGTTGGAAGAGTCAGCAAATTGCGTGCAGAGCACGTCTCAGCCAAGTGCTACTCACGACAACTTGTAAATCGAGTCGCCTAGGCCTGCTGCTGACTGATGCCATGGCGGCCGTGGCAGCCTCAGCTGGAGCGCGGCCGAGCGAAAGTGTGTTTGATTCGAAGGCTGCTACACAGCTGCTCCCATAGCCGTGGCCTCCTCGGTAGGGGCAGAAATGGAAGAGATGAGGAGGAGTACCTCCTTGTTGCTGCTGGCCTAGTGCGTGGTTCGTGATTGGTAGATTGTTGAGTTGCGCAGCCGTCGAATGCCGCAAAGTACTACGTGCATCTTGTCAAATCGCGGTATTGGCGGCGTGGCATGAAGACCCCATACAAGGATATATTTGATATGCGGGTTATGTCAGCCACTCTACTACCATAGCTCACGGATTAGGCCTAGTATCTATGTACTACGCACGTACTTGGGTACAGAGTACGCCTTGGCGCGCGGGCATGACAACGCCACATGCACCCTGGAGCAGCGACTCCACGACAGCCAACCTCAGCTTGGCCCATGCAGTGGTTGTTCAAACGATAGCAACGTACCTTATTTGTGACTTCAGCCAGCCTTACTGCCTAAAATGTCTGGTGCCGCGGTACTCCAATCCCTCTTGCCTCCAGTTTCGAAGTCCGCCAACTAATTCAAGCCAAGGACCGCGAAGCCGTCTTCCCCACCCGGCAGTCGCTGGGCATCATGAAGGCGAAGCTCAAGGGGGCGGAAACTGGCCACAGCCTGCTGAAGCGGAAGAGCGAAGCACTTACCAAGTAAGGCTAAGATCACTCATGCTGGAAATTGGCTGCGGTTGACTGACCGTTGCGGTTGTGTGTAGACGCTTCCGAGGTCAGACTCCCCTCGCCTGATCGACATTCGACTCTCGACATAACTGACCTTCATTGCGCGGCAGAGATTACCAGACGGATCGACGAGGCAAAAAGAAAGATGGGACGCGTGATGCAGATCGCCGCCTTCTCGCTGGCCGAGGTCACGTACGCAGTCGGGGGAGACATCGGATATCAAGTTCAAGAGTCAGCCAAGTCGGCGCGATTTCGAATCCGTACCAAACAGGACAACGTCTCCGGCGTCCTTCTTCCCGCCTTCGAGAGCTACTTGGCGGAGGGCAGCAACGATTTTGGCCTGACCGGCCTGGGCAAAGGAGGGCAGCAAGTCCAACGCTGCAGGGAGACCTACGCACGGGCTGTTGAGGCTCTGGTGGAGCTGGCGAGCCTGCAAACTGCTTTTGTCATCCTCGACGAAGTCATCAAAGTAGTCAATCGACGAGGTTCGTTACGCCTAGTCATAGCAGGCAGGACCCCCAGCTGTGCAGGCCTGCTGACAACATAGCTAGTGAATGCGATTGAGCACGTCATCATACCACGGACCGAGAACACGATAAAATACATTAACTCGGAGCTGGACGAGCTTGATCGTGAGGAGTTCTACAGGCTCAAGAAGGCAGGCATACCGGTGTTTATCAGCGTTATTTGTTGCGAGCGTTCTGACCAAGCAAACAGGTAGCAAACAAGAAACAGCGCGATACGGCCGCAGCCGACGCCGAGATGAAGGCCAAGCGAGAGGCGACGTCGGCACATCTCGAGAGTGCCGGTGAACCCGAGAAACGTGAGACTACCACCACAGACATACTGGCAACAGAGGAAGACGAGGATGTCATTTTCTAAGGTGTCTGTGTGTTGCCGTATGTTGTTTCGTTTGGGCGGCCTGCTGCGCCGACATATCAGACCACTCTGGAGTCGAGACTGCATCAATACCTATAATGCTAGAGGCATACGATAGCGTATCACGACCCACTTTGTATCGTGAATTTGAGACTGTCAAACCTTTGGTCGATCTAGATTGATCGGCACTACTGTCGTTGATACGTGACCTTGATAATTTTTTCCCCCAGCGTTATCCCAGCGGTATTCTCCTTGGCCGTAATTGCTCTCTGCTCCGCTTCGTATTCCACGAAAGCAATACCTCGCCGGCCAGGCACCAATCTGATCTCGCGAAGTCCGTCAAACCGGCAAAAGATTGCCGTCAATGCCTCGACGTCATACTCATCTGGAATGTTCTGCAGGAACAAGGTCCTGTTTGGCGGCAAATACTCGTCCGGAATAACATTGGACGCCGTCGCACCCGTCGATTTAAGGCCGGAAGGCCTGGGAAGTTTGGCTGGTCGGGTCTCTGATCCGGCTGGAGCACCTCTCTTGAGATTTCTCTGGCCATCGGCAGCTTCGAGGGCTCTGCGCTTGTCTAGAAGAACACCAAATGTTAGTACACGCACCTGCAGGCTGGCCATAGATATGTCTTTGCCTACCTTTCTCTGCTTGCCGGTGTCTCTTGTGCACCTCCAGTTCATCCTGGTCGCACTTGGATTCGACCGTCTTATCGCTCCTAGTCCGGGCCATGGAAAGCTTCATCGGCTTGCCGAATAGTTCGAAGCCTTGCATCTCGTCGATGGCGATGCCAGCACCGCCTGGGCTGTCGAACACGATAAAGGCTTGGCCCTTAGCCCTGACATTTTTTTTGGCCACAATATCGACAACTGTGCCGAATTCGGAGAAGAGCAACTTAAGAGCTTCTGTTAGCGGCTCTAGTTTCACCCTCTCTTCTAGATTCTGCACATAGACACTACGAAACTGGTCAGCCAGTCGCCTCACGTCGCGTGTCGGGAGTGCAATGACACGCACGTGGATATGGGTGGCGCGGAGGCCATGTTGCCTTCGGACTGATGACCACGAGTGCACAGGAGAGAACTCTGGCCCCAAGATCTGCGGAGTGCCCACGGGAGCTGTGTTGATTTAAGGCACGGACGACGTCGATGAAAGTTGGTGGATGGTCGTGATGTGCAGGTATGAAGTGCGAGCTGCAACCCCAGCTGCCAGTGAAGAAAGGCACTCAGCAGAAAAAGGTGGAAAAACACATACTAGGCAGGTAAGCGTACTCCAGTACTAGTTCGTGGTAAACTGCGAGAGAGTACCTTACCGGGGCTGCGGCTCAGCTGGTTAGATGCATATGGATTACCTCGATCCTGGGAGACAGCCTTGGCCACCAAAAGGAGCACGGTTCAACGAACCAAGGCGTTTTCACTACCGCCGTAGATTTTGTTTCGGTCGAAATTATATTGTCGCAGCGCGTCCCTTTCAGTGTTTCTTGCTTGCCGCACACTGCCTAGACAAATACTACTCTGCAGGAGCACGGTGTCAAAATGTTTTGTCCGAATCGCCCCGGCTGGCAGGCTTCTTGTCTTTCCGAACTCATTTCATTGAGGCTGATTTGGATACTAGTGCACGATGCCTCATGTTTATTCTTACGAAGTACGGAGCAGACTTTTCAAGATACGGAGCCCACATGTCTCACCCCAATGATCAGTGTCTGAGGGTCGTCACGAAGTGCGCCTTCGCTGGCCGTTTCAAGCAGCTCGTCCTGCATTCCTGCCCGACTGATCAAACCGCATATGTCCAGAGCTGGGACAGTGTGACGCACGAGTTGTTGGGGCCGCCAGATTACAGGTACCGATACAGCACTTGAGGCCCTCGAGCAAGCGAGAGGATGATATATCTGCCTGGAGCAAAGCTGCTACATACGCGATCCCCCATGACGAAGAGCAGGTACATACTCCGTACTGCCGCTTGAATGGAGGTGGAGCGGAGCGGCCCTGGCGAGCTGCAGATACTACCCATGCGGGCGTGCAAGTGAGTGCTTGCGACTGGTCGATCACTGGCATGCATTCGCCTAACATCGCTGGTGACGGGATGTCCTGCTCTGTCTGCCAGCCTCCCCAACCGTCGGAGACGTATCGTCGCGAGGGAACGTGCCTCCATTCCTGCCGGCATAGTGATGCGCGCGGGAGGCTCCCCGACCGCCCGACGCTGGTTAGGTAGGTAGGCCCACGTTCCGACCCCGGCCCCTCCCGTCGTTGTCGTCGTTGTCGTCGTTGTTGTCGCCACCGTCGTCGTCGCCTGTCACAGTGCGGTGCGGTGACCGTTGGATGCCATGGTTGGATCGGATAACAAGGAGCTGGGCTTCTCCCGGCGCAAGGCCGTTCGTTCATTTCCGTTCGCCTTCCACCAGACGGCGACCACCAGCTGCGACGCTATCCGTGCGCTGCATCTTGCAGCCTCCGTATTGCCACCTGGGTGAGGCTGCCTCGGCGTGCTCTTGTAGCTGTGACGATGTTGGTAGCTCACTCCCTTGTGCCGGCTTTTCGACGCGACGCCGTCATCGTCGCCCAGCTCGTCCACAGAATTTCAGCTGTACGTACAGTTCGCAGACCGTTTTCCATCACGGTGGGTGGGACAATCGTGAGCTTGATCCTAGACATGTCTCATCCACCATTACTCGACTACGCCATCAACCGCGACAGCCAGATGGTTCGACCCGTCACGACGTATGATGCATGTCGGAAACCCTTTTGAAGACCGGGATCGGCGCCCATAGAAACGTCCACCGAACGAACGGTTGGCTTGAGCTTCTGAAGATCGACCGGGAAGATTTATATTCCTGTCTTCCGCATGGCGATGCATGGCCGCAGAGGCCCATCACTGACAAAATTTCCATCCTGTAACTGGCATGCGCCATGTTGGAAAAGGTTTCGCCATGTCGATCGTCGATCGAATGTGCGTCAGAGTGGGCAATGGAGGCTCGTCAGTTGGTCAAGGCAGATGCCTATATGATACTTGAATCCCCTTCAGCACATGGCATCTGGGCGAATCTGACCATAGCCAAGCCGGGCCTGTCGACGATTTTCTCACCCAGCACACAAGAACGAACGCTATACTGTCTGGCTCGCCTCGACAAGCGGGAGCTGAAGGTCGACGACCAGGACGCTAACAGACAGTCGGAATGGACCTCAAAGCTCCCCTAGAGGGGCTACCGCACCTCTTCAAGCAGCTGTACGATGTGCCGCCATTGTATGTTAGAGAGAGCAGCCTGTTCCTAGCACTACGTACGCATCGGCAGGATAAGAGTGGGATTCTATCGTCGATCCCGGCGACGCCTCGACCCTCGCACCGGCCACTCCACCTGCTGTACACCATTTTGACCGAAATATCGGGTCCATGGCCTGCCATACCTCTCATCAGGTGTTATGCCCGTCTCTCCAAGCTGTTGCCAGAAGCGGTCAAGGCTAGCCCAGATGGAGAACTTGCCTCTTTGCTCAGCGCCACGTCGAGCCTGGTCAAGGGCTCATACAACTCCTTCTCCGACTTTATTCGCTGCGATTCCCGCCCAGCACTGCGAACAGCAAACTCTGGCGGCTGCATCACGTACCAGGGGCTGTACGACTTCACAACCAGTTTCTCCCTGCCCACCGGGACGACGGGTGAAAACCCCGTTGTCGCAATCGCCCTACCTAACGGGCCGCTGTTGGCAGCAACTTGCATGGCGGTAGCAACATACTACAGAGCGGCTCCCATCAACCCCTCGGTAGGTCTGGAGCAGTTTCGTGCCGATGTCACCCAAGCCGGTGCCAAGTTCATTCTCACGACAGCAAGCGATCACGACAAGCTACGGCTTGCCGAGCCGTGGGTTCGCGATGGGAATATCCAAGTCTTTCTCGTGGAGTGGAACGGTGGCGACGGTGTCAAGCTCATCACTGTGGCAGGAGAAGCAATGCCATGCCAGGACCAAAAGCAGACACCAAAGCCTAACAGAGCAGATGATATCGGCATAATACTCTTCACGAGTGGGACATCTGGCACAAAGAAAGTAGTGCCCCTGACGCTGCATTCCATCGTCGTCGGTGTGGTATTCGTCATGGACTCCTGGGGTCTAACCTCGGAGGACATTTGCCTCAACATGATGCCGCTGTACCATGTGTAAGTTGAGCAGAATTGCCAAGGAACACGTTGCAACTTTCTTCAAAGGCATTGCAATCTGACGGACTTTGGCAGGGGCGGCTTGGTGAGAAACGTTTTCGCACCCATCTTCTCAGGAGGTTCCACTGTATGTTGCACAGCCTTTGACCCGAATCTCTTTTGGGATGTCGTCGACGATATCCAGCCCACGTGGTACTACGCATCACCATCGATGCACTCTATTATTCTCGCGCAGGCCTCCAAGCGCCCTTCATCTTTGAAGCGGAGCCGCATCAGGCTGGCTTGCAATGCCGCCGGCGGCCTCTTGCCGTCACTCGCCTGTCAGTTGCGCGACACGTTCAACTGCACCGTGCTTCCCAGCTACGGAATGACGGAGTATGCAGCTCCCCTGACTCTTAGGTTTCGCCTGGTTCCAAAGAGCTGACTTACAGCCGCTCAGGTGCATGCCGATCTCAACACCCCCCTTAGACTATCGGCTGGATCGCGAGGGGACATCTGGTATCAGCACTGGCCCCGAACTGACGATATTGGACCGGTCTGAAGCGGCAGTCCCGTCCGGCATGGTTGGCAGGATTTGTGTGCGGAGCGAGCCTGTGTTCCCCGGCTACCTTCTCCCTGACGGCTCGCTCGACAAGTCGCCGTTCAATGCAGACGGCTGGTTTGACACTGGCGACCTTGGATACATGGACGATGACGGCTATCTCTACATCACGGGCAGGAGCAAGGAAGTTATAAACCGAGGCGGGGAACTCATCTCACCCTTTGAGGTTGAAAACGCCATTATGTCGGCCGCCATGTCGCCCAGCTCTCCCATCAGCGGCCGCGTAAGTCAAGTACTCGCATTTTCCGCCCCCCACGACGTTCTCCAAGAGGTCGTTGCCGTGGCACTCGTGACGCCTGCCAACGTGCCCCGGGTCGACCTGAGGACACTACACAGTGCACTGCAATCATCGCTCCAGCAAGCTAAGTGGCCAGCGCTCATTGCCTACATGGACGACCTTCCCAAGAAAAACAATAAGGTGCTGCGCATCAAGCTCGGGCAGCGACTAGGCCTGCCCGACATCGACGAGGACATGCCCTATCTTAAAAGACATTGGCACGCCTCGTGTCCCCGGGCGGACACGGCCATCTCGGTTCCGATCAAGTCCTGGCCGTGTTCCATTGACCATGAGCTGGTATTGAGTACCTTGAATGCCACAATCCCTGTGGATTTCAGATATCACTGTCGAGAGAACACCACAAATAAGTCCATCGAGGCCTTCTTGGCCCCGGCAAGGACGGGCTTTCCAAAGCCGCAGCCTGCAGAGGTTAGCGAACTGCGGCAGCACCTCTCTACTCGCCTGCACAACTACATGGTGCCAGAAAAGGTGCACCTCATGCCCGAGCCGCTTCCGACGGACGAGCGTGGCAACGTGAACGAAGCAGAGCTGCAGTGTGCCTTGGACCACCTTCTGGGTACGACGCTGGAGAAACTGGCCGAGTCTACAGAAGGCAAGGTTGCCAAGGTGTTTGCTGACCTCCTGTCTCGCCACCCTGGTGATGTTCCCCGCGACGTCGACTTCTTCGGTCTCGGGGGCGACTCCCTGCGAGCCGGCCGTCTCATATCGGGTCTCCGCTCCGTGTTCGGTGTCCAGCTGCCGATTAGCATCGTCTTCAACCAAGGCACCGTCCAGGCTATCTCTGCTCACATAGATAAGATGGCCCAGATGTGCCCGGTCGAGGGCGGCGAGGACAGGGTGGAGGGCTGCACAACGACAAACAGTTCGACAGCCCCTTTTCTCATGGCCCTACAGCTAGTCCCCTTGGCCGTCATATATCCCCTAAGGCGCGCCTTTCAGTGGACCGTCTTCATCGTCGCGCTTAGCTACACCCAGAAGTGGCCAACGAACTACTCGGTCCCTGGCCGGCTGGTGAACGTGACCCTAAGCATCGTTTTCTCGAGGCTCGTCGTCAGATGCGTTGCGCCATTAGTCGGCATTGTGGCAAAGTGGTTAATCATCGGCCGCTACCGCGAAGGCTTGTATCCCATGTGGGGGTGGTATCACACCCGGTGGTGGATGGTGCAGAAGATTGTGAGCATCTGTGGCGAGGGCTTCTTCAACATGAGTGAGTCGACAATGCGAGTATACTGCCGCCTTATGGGTGCGAAGATCGGCAGGGATGTCAAGTTGACTGGCGTGGCCTTGGGCGAGTGGGATCTCCTGGACATCCGAGACGGTGCAGCGCTGAGCCGCTGTGTATGCCGACCCTTCGCAGCAGAGGGCAACACGACAATGTACTTGGGCAGGATCGTCGTTGGCGAGAAATGCTCCATCGGCATATCGTCCATTGTTGCGGCAGGGTCTGAGGTGCCAGCAAACACTTGTATTGGCCCCAATTCGTCCAGCTGGGAGATGGAGGACGCTGACGAGGCAAACCGCGACCTATCGCCTAGCAGAGGACCGAAGCCGCACTGGCTACTGACTTGTTTGCTGACGGTACCCCTGAGTCTCCTAGCCTGGGTCTTGTCGCTTCTGCCCTGGGCCGGTGGGCTCGTCGGCATGGTGCTGAAACAGCCGCCTGACAACGGCACGCCTCTGCGAGACATGCTTGACTGGTTCACGGCTGCCGAGCGGATTGCGTACCACTACCTTGCGCTGGTGCTGAGGTCATTGTTCAGCCCCTTCATCCTGTTTGCCTTCGCCGTCCTGGTACGGGCCGTCCTGGATGTCATGTTTGGCAAACTTGGTCCCAGCCCTGCCAAGGGCCGCGGGGCAGTTGCAACATGGCGCGCGGCCCTCATCAAGACCATCATGCCTGTCTCGCAGCTACATGAGATGACGACGATGTTTGGGCAGCATTATGAAGCAACCTCTGTGGCCTTGCGCATGCTGGGCAGCAAAGTCGGCAAGCGGGTCTACTGGCCAGGAACTGGCCCGGACATTGGCGACTACCACTTGCTTGATGTAGGCGATGACGTCGTCTTCGGCTCCCGTGCTCACCTTGTCACTTCGGATGGTACGGGGTCCGAAAAAATCACAATTGGGGATCGCGCTATGATCGCAGATCGCGTCTGTCTCCTACCCGGTGTCGACGTTGGTGAGCAAGCAACGATGGGATCAGGTGCCCTGACTCGCAGGGGTAAGAGGTACGGCTCACGAGGCACCTTTGTTGGCTCCAGGGGCGGCGACGCAGTCTGTCTTTCGACCGGCCATGACTTGACCAAGGAGAAGCAGCAATCTCGAAGACGCATCCGCCATATGAGCAGTGATGACACGCTCAGCGGAGATCGGGGAGCCCCCAAGAAGCAACCCCTTCGAACGCAGATCCAGCACATGAGCAGCGACGACACCCTGGCTGAGTCGCAAAAGTCATCTCGAGAGCGGCGATACCAGGCCACCGCAGACCCGTTTATGATATCTGACAGCGACTCTAGCGACAACGTGGATCCGCCCATGTCAAAAACTATCTCGCCATTTGGACGGGCATTCTACTTGAGGCTTGCGCCGTACCACGTCTTAGGTCCCTTTGCCATCTTCTGCTATTCCACATTCATGACAGTTTTTACTTGCTTCTATTGGAACATTCCCAGCATCTTGTCGATACAGGTGGTGGATCTGGTCATGAATCGGTTCGTCAGCCGTGAAGGCGGCTTCGGCTTTTGGGTCCAGGTGCTGCTTTTGTACGGCATGTCCTCGGTGGCCATTGCAATTCTCACAACGCTGCAAGCCGTGTTGGCCCTGGCCATCGTCATCGCGGCAAAATGGGCTCTTCTGGGGCGGCGACAGCCTGGCAATTACGACTGGGACAAATCGTCTTATTGCCAGCGGTGGCAGCTGTTCCTTTGCATCGAGAAACTCCGGCGCCATTGCTACCGGAATCACGGCGTTCTCGGCCTCCTCACTGGAACTAACTGGATAGTGCTCTACTTCCGCGCACTTGGTGCTAATATTGGCAAAGACTGCGCCTTGTTCGCCAATGGTTGTCCTAGCCTTATGTTTACAGAGCCGGATTTGATTACCCTGGGCCATCGAGTCGCCATCGACGACGCGAGCGTTGTCGCCCACATAAACACTAGAGGCAAGTTCGACTTAAACAGGCTGGAGATTGGCGATCGCTGTGTGCTGCGAACCGGCAGCAGGTTGCTTAGTGGGGGCATAATGAGGCAGGATAGTTGTCTCCTTGAGCATACCCTTATTATGGGCGGCGATATTATAGAGGAAAGGTATACGATGCAGGGCTGGCCTGCCGAGAAGTTTATAGGTCAGAGAGTTAAAAAATAAAGCTAATATTAATATTATAGTATAAATATTATATTTATATTAAGAAGTCTAACCCTTTAATTATAAACTTATTTTAATATTAT
>JALHCA010000147.1:0-23654 GCA_024340505.1 Tolypocladium nubicola
CCCCCCCCCCTTCGAGAGGTACACGCACCTGAGGCTTGATGAGGACCAGGTCGATGAAGAGCACAACAAAGTCATGCTCGACGTACTTGTCGCAGAAGCGACCGCATTTGCGGCACACGGTCAGACGGATGTTGTGCCCGCTCGACTTGTCGCCGGCCCCCGAGTACTGCGTCCATAGCGTCCTGACGGGATGGCGACACTCGATGCAGATGGGCATTTGGCGCGTGCGGCTCTGGGCCCTGTGGTGGGCGTCTTGCCCTTGCGCGTCGGCTGGTACGGCTGCCTGAAGATGTGCGACGGGGATGGCGGAGGAGGAGAGGAAGAAGTCGCGGTTTGGTGGATGTTGCCTTGCGCTTGCGAGCACGGGGTAATACTTCAGCCTCGTGCGAATACAAGAGGGCTCTACTGTAATTACCAGTTAATCCAGGCGCGTCATGTCCCGCGTTTGACCCATAATTAGAGGGTACCCACTGTATAGGAATTTGGACACGGATTCAGCGGGCCTGTCTTTTCGTACAACACCAGAGTCGACGGCCGGTGGGAAGACGAGTCAAACTGTAGCATTGCCCGTCGCAGGGCGTCTTTATTCGCACATGTACCAAGTAAATGACCACATATGAGCGCAACCGCCGTTCTTGGTCGCAATTTGCAATGGCGGGCCGGCGACTCATATGTAGATGCTTCCCAACGCCTCGCAAGAAGCAGCAATGCGGAGCTGCCATAAGACCCGTGCCACCAACGCCTCCATCCAAAGAGCATTGACAAATGAGAAACAGGGGCCTAGGCGTTCAAGACCCCCCGAAAGAGACACGCAAAGAGACACCGCAAACGTGAGCCCACTTCAAAAGTCTATAGGGTGCCATTGCACAACAAACGCTTCATCATATGCCCGGCAGTAGCCAGTTCAACCTCTCGCCGGTATCGACACCCATTCAATCGGCCTTTTGGCGACTCCTCATGCCTCCGGCCGTCATCGTCGCCCTCCCTCGCACTGATCCGTCTCCGTCGGCTCTGCTGCCCACCCCCCCCGGCAGGGAGCCTAGGAGGGCGGTAGGGGTGTCGTGCGTCAAGAGACTGCCGTCCTCGCTCCCCGCGTCCGCCAGCTCGATCAGGTCGCCGTCATCCCGTCCTGCAGGCATTCCCGTCGACCGTGCTAGGCTTCCGATCAAGGGCGTGCCGGGGCGCTTGGCCAATGCGCCGCGCAGCCAGCTTTCGACCGCCGCAGCCGCTCTATCCAGGCCGCTGCCCTGTCGAGACGCGGACGCGGTGTCGCGACCGTCCTCGAACGGGCTTTCGACGATGCCAGACGGCCCTGACGCAAAGCCAAAGCGTGCCGTTTCCGACCCCATCACCGACATGGACGGGAGCGCCTCAATGTTGAGCCCTGGCAGATGTTTGCTCGTCCACGAGTTGAAGTAGTCCTTGTCTGGCCCTGGCGCTCGCATGTTCTGGCCCATGGAGCCGACACCGCCCGGTCGGCGCATCCAGGCCGGTCGGCCATCGGCCATGTCGCTGCCCACGCGGCTGCGGGACGACACCGATGTTCCAGATAGCTGCGGTCGGCTGCTCAGCGAGCTCTGTCGTCGTGACGAAGGGCGCTCGACCGAGCCCGGCGGGATGCTGGAGAGGTCAGAGCTCTGCCGTGGCGTCGACAGAGACGATGCTGTCATGATGCTCTTCTTCCGCCGTGGTGGGAAGTACCCCAAGGCTTGTCTCGCGACACGACAGATCTGCACAGGCTGGTGGAGCGAATCTATCTGAACCCATTGGACATGGGTCCAATGCGTGTCCTCTTCTGGTGCCTTCTTATCGTCTGCGGTCCTACCGTTGGTGGCCCTGCTGAAGAAGTCTCCGCGAGTGCCCTGCCGGCTCGACGACGACTCGTCGGCGGCTGTAGGCGTGAGCGCGATGAGGTCAGCTCCCCGAGAGTTGTGCCACGACGGCGCTTCGCACGGGCGGCCCCGGACCTCGCAGGCGTCGACTGGCAGTGCCAGCCATCTGCGCGTCTGTATGCTGTCTCTGGACCAAAGTCCGTTGGCTTTCCTGAAAACATCCTCTCGGCACTTGTAGTGCAGGACAAGTCCTGCATACGTATCGTCGGGTTGGACGTTGTGAATGTAGACGAGGCAATCCTCCGGCTGCGAACTGTCTGGGGCGACTTCGTCAGAGTTTCGACGCTTATGCCTTCCCGTGATATCCAGGCCGCCATTAACACCATCGTGACTCTCCAAGACACTCGCCGTCCGGGCCGCCTTCAAGGCCGTTTCCCTCTCGGCCAAAGATCCAGCAGCTACATCGCCCGGCCCTGGGTTCCGCGACGGGGGAGCCGGTCCCCACGAGGTCTGGTTCTTGCCGGGACCGGGGCCGGGGCTGGCGCTCGAGTGCTGGCGGCTCCAGTCGCCGGGGCGAGAAACCCCTCGAGAACGGGAGCGAGGATTCTGCGACGCCCCTCCCCTCTGCAGGGGGTCGTCGCCTGCCGACAGCAGTGTCGAAGCGAACCCATGAATAGAGCTCCAGCTTTGCGTCCACGAGTCGCCAAGGAACTGCCCCAGGGTGCCGGCACCACCAGCGTCCCTGTTGGGGCTCACGCTCGTGCCGGAGCGCCCAGGCAGCCGGGGGCGAGGGCTCACCGTTCGGCCCGTCGAGGCGCTGTAGGCCGACAGGAGGTCGGAGTCCTGGCCGGGTGGCCTCGGGCCGGAGACGTCATCCTCCTCGCCGGATCTGACGACGCGGCGATTTCGTGGTCGGACGGAGCTCGACGCGGCCACATGGGGCGCGGGGGACAGGGCCGACGAGGACAGGTGCGATGAGGGCTTCGCCGGGACGCGCGGGTCGGTCATGATGGCCGCGAACTCGGCGGCGAATGCGGCTCGCGGATCGTGGACTCGCCGCGCATCAGCATCAGGGCTGTGCTGCAGCAGGCGCGCCGTGGCCGCTCTCGGTGGTGAAGGGAGGGTCGAGGAGCGGTGACTCGGGACAAGAGGGGTTCAATCGCACGCTTGGGATCTATGGTAGGGCGTCGTCGTCATTGCCTGCGATGGATGTATGAAGTAGGAGGGCATAAGATGGCCAGTTTAGGTATGGGAGCGCCATGCACGTACGAAGTAGGTAGGGAAGTACTCGTAGGGATTGAGAGTGTCACCGGTTGCGGGATGTGGCCAGCAACGGGGCACAGGTAAAGTACCTGGGTGGTATCAAGTTGGATCCACGTGCCGACTTCCACTGCTGTAACCCGCGCGTGGGGTCCTCAGAGCCGCCGGCCCCGCTAGGATACCCGCTGAAACCACCATCCTTTGAGCCTAGCGAGGTGCTGGAGACTTGGAGGTACAAGCATGGACGGGCAACCTGATACTGGCAGCCCCGGCCCCTGACGACAAGCTGCACTCCTAGACTTGATACTTTTTTGCATGGCACGAGTTGGCTCGAACGCTTGGTATGAATCCTTTCATGCGCATTCTATAGGTATGCAGGCACCTTGTCATTAATGGCTTCCAAGTTGTAGCCGTCGTTCAACGGCCCTGCGACGCCTTGAGCCTCGCCACCACGCAAACGTCCGCACCGGCGGTAACGCCACACCTGAATACCTACCATGGCAGGAATCTAGAAACGCAAGAAACCTCGAACCCACGCCATTCGCACAGCACGTGGCAAGGCGTTGACCCGGCGAGCTGCAGCTGTTCCGGCCTCACAGGCGCATCAACTCTCGAATTGAATCCTCAGAATATCGTACAAGTGTTGGCCTCATTGGCTCCTTTCCCACCCATCCTGACCCCGGCTCCATTTTTCGTCACACTCATATGTACCTTGCGCCTTCACACATGTCGTATTTGCTTCGTCGATACATTGCATTCCCTAGCATGGGGCACGGGGTATACGGTGTGCTGCAATGCCTCGCTGTGTCCCCGTGGATGAACACCAGTTTCCACAATAATATTACCAGAATCATCGACCCATGCCCTGCTCTTTATTCTGGAGCACCTCTGTCAGGCTCGTTTGCCAAACAAAGGCCATCCAAGACGCGACCGCACTGCCGTCCATTTCGGCTGTGCCTCGCGCCGCGTCGTTGCAATCATGCTCCCTCGCATACCAGAGGGCACACCGTGCTCCCTTGGCTCAGTTCAAGGACACGTCAAGAGCCAAGTTGCTCGCATCGCCGTTGATGCCAAAGAATTGGAACCTGTCGAGCCATTCATTAGTCACCGCGCAATACTGACAAGAGCCGTCATGGGGTTGGGAAGCAGTACCAGTCCTCCACGTTGAGCGTCGTCGGAGCCGGTTGCCCCTGAACCGAGCTCGTACTCCAGCTATCTGGGCTCTGCCCGTCATGCATGCCGCCGTCAAAATTGGTCTGCCACATGCTGTTGCCTTGCCCTTGGAACCCTTGCATCGGCATCATGCCATTCCCTTGGCCTCTGCCCTGGAATTGATTGCCCGCCTGGCTCTGCGTGCTGGGCGCCATGCTGCTGGGCGTCATTTGAGCCATCATGTTCTGGTCCAGGCTCTGGTGTGTCTGCGTCGGCGACACGTTGGGGAACGCGGGCATGCTCGAGCTTTCCGGGAACAGCTGGTCGGGCTGGAAGTTCTCCCACAAGGATTGAGATATGTTGGGAGAGTTCCTGGTCACCAGGTAGAGGTCGGGCGGCGTGGCGGGGACCGAAAACGACGGGTTGAACGGCGTAGCCGGCCTCGTTTGCGGCCGCGAGTTGGTTCCGCCCATGAATGTGTCGGCCCCGCTGGGACGGGGATTGGGCGATTGCATGCTGGGGTGGTTTGTGGTGCTCGCGCCGTCATTCTTGGCCGCGCTCGGTGTCTGTGGCCGCGATCGCTCGTACGACTCCTGGGGAGTGGGCGCGTTGGCAGTGAAGTCGATGGCCATGTCGTCGTACTTGCGCTTCGAGGCATCCTGAGCCTTGCTGTGCTGCTCCAGCTGCGATATGCTCTGCTGCATTTTCCGGTGTCGCTTGGCCCCGGCCTTCTGCAGCCGTTCCTCCAGCACCTTGTTGCCAATGATCGACTCAAAGAGCTTGTAGACCATCTTGCCCACCAGCCACACCCGCGAGACCTCCTTCATGGCTTGCATGCAGATGCGCATCCGATCCTGCGTGACTTGCTGGATGGACGGAACCGGCGATCTCATCTGATAGACATGCATGATGAGTGCCGAAAACAGGCTGTAGACAATGAAGGCCGGGCAGTAGCGCAGCTCGTCATGGGCAGCCAGGTTCTCGACGATGGATGTGATCATGGCGGCGGCTTGGAACGCGATGTTCCGCGATGGATAGGGAGAATCGTCTGGGAAGCGGTTCGAGCCACTCGGGGGCATATGTGCTCGGTGCAGAAGGCACAGCGTCGTGTAGTAGTTGGAGTGCAAGAGGGCGGACCAGAAGTGGTGACGAGGCACCTCCCAGTACACAATCTTGGGGCAGTTCTGGAGCCAGTCGGCCAGGGCCATATCGCTGTGCGTCAAGTCGATGGCGTTTCGCTGCCGGCCCTTGGACGCTACCGAGTACTGCTGGGACAGGACGAGGCCCATGATCTCACACAGCTTTACGTACTGGAGGAAGAACTGCACGTGGATGGGGTCCGGCGGGAACTCGCTGGCACGATCCGACTCGTCCTCGACAAAGTCATCCTCGGTCAGCATCTCCACGTCCGAGTCGTCGAGGTTGATGTGGACCGGGCGGCCCAGGGCCACGGCGACGGAGCGGTCGCGGGTGAAGAGGGTCCACCATATTCGCTTCCAGAGCCGCTTGTCCGACTTACTTAGTTGCGACTGCTCGACGCTGCGGTGCATGCCGGAGCCCTGAGCCACGATTGTGGCGACGCGGCTCCAGTAGAAGACATTCTTGGTGACGTCTTCGGGGCCCTCCCAGTACCAGCCCAGGAGCAGCAGGGACTGCACAATCGTGACGCGGTCATCTTCGTAGTTGGCATCGTAGAGGGCCTTGGCCCGCTTGTAGAAGGTCAGCGCGGCGGGGGTAGTCGAGCCGTTTGCGTCCATGAGCTGCGCGTTGGTGCAGACGCGAGAGCCAGCCAGCAGGACTGCCTGGAGCAGCAGTAGAGACGGCGGGTTCTTGGCATCGCGGTACTGCCTCATGAAGCGAGTCCGGTTGATGACAGGCACAATGGGGTGGACCCATTTGAAGTAGGCATCGATGAGCTCGTCGCACAGGGAGCGTGGAGGCAGGAGGAAGGCCCCCCTCTGGTGCAAGATGTCGATCTCGACGTTGTCCAGCTCGGTGAGCCTCGCGCGAGAGCCACGGACGTTCTCAGGCAGCGGGTAGTGGACGACATCAGAGGAGCCCTGGCGATCGTGGACGAGGAGGGTCAGGTTGGAGGATTCCCCCAGGAAGGCAACACGACCGGCTTCGGTGATGGGGGCGCGGGTGAACTTGGGCTTCATGACCAGGTTCAGGTATGTGCTGTCGTTAACCTCCTCTTGCCTTGCTTGCGCCTCCGTCATGGACGAGGAAGGGGTGCCGTCGGTGGTATGGGACACGGTTGGCGGTCGAGGATAGGCATTGACGGCACTGACGGCACTGACAGCACTGATGGGCGTCGCCTGGGGCTGTCGCTCGTCGAGGACCTCGCGGTCGCTGCTCGGGGAGAGGGCTCAGGTCAGCACATTGGATGGGACAAGTCGCGCACCTAACCGGGCGCGGGCGGGCAGCGGGCAGCGGGCAGCGGGCGATAGCGGCAGGGCAGGATACACACCTGTCGGAGTCCTTGGTCGTCTGGCTCCCAGCGGTCTGAGCCTTCTTGCGCTTAGGAGTCGGGATACGGCATTCGATCTGGAAGGCGACGCAGTTGGTGCAAGGCACCCCGAGGCTGGCGGCATCGCATCGGACCTGGGAGGAAGGGGGGTTGGTTAGCAGGGCGACAAGGGTAAGGTAAGGTAAGGTAAGGCCGGCAAGGCAAGGAGAAAAGAGGAGGGGACGATTATCGCGTTACCTTTCGCGCATGACAGGTCTGGCAGGACGAGGTAGACAGTCAGCATGTAAACGAAGCGACTCGAGTTGACGTGTGAAGGGGGCGCGGGGTGGGCTGGGCGGTCGCATGCCTCGGCTCATGGAGCTGGAGGGGAAGACAGTGGCCAGACAAAAAGCAAGGCGGCCCGCTGGGGAAACATCCATACCTCACATGCTCGGGACGCTCGTTGCCTATATAAGTGAGAGGCCCGTCACGTCAGCAATCGGGCCGTGGACGCTGCTCGCATCATGCGAGGACGGACATACCTCCTGAAGCTCATCTGTGCGGCGGCGGCGGCTGCGGCGGCTGCGGCGGCGCTGGACGACGATGGTGGCGACGCCTTGGGCGGCGACTCAGACTGCGACTGCTGCGACAGCGACCGCTGCGGGCCAGCGTCGCCGGAAGACATGTCGACGTCCATGGTGGTGGGCGAGCCCGCGACGAGCGCGAGGGAGGACGAGAGCGAGAGTCAGAGGCCGGCCTTGAGGGCGAGAGGCAGGAGATTGTCGAGAGAGGCGGTGGTTTGATTGATGGGCAGGCGGGTGGGCGGCGGAATGGGCGGCGGAGTGAGGAGGCGGCACGAAGTAGCCCGTACGGTACACGGTGCGTGGCGGCAGCAGCGCCGGCGACGGTGGCGGCGCGCGGCGAGGTACAGGCCGGCCCAACTGTCGAGTCAATCCAGGTCGTGTGCCCGCTGCTGCAACAGGAACGAGCAGTCGACTGTCGCGATGGCTGCGGTCGGTCAGCGTCGAGTCGAGTCGAGTCGAGTCGAAGTCGGTCGGATCGGTCGCAAACCGCTGGCCAAGGGCGTGCACAGAGGAAACATGCAGCTCACGGCGGGAGCGGGCTGCCCTACCACAGCTGTGCTGATGCACCCAGGCTGGATCCTGCTCCACACAGGGTCGAAACCACGGCGGGTCGCCCGGGGGGTTAATGCGCAAGATGCCGTCCCGTCCGGGCCCGGTAGATTTGATGCTGGGGGAGGGGAGCGATTGAATGAATCACCAGAGAGGGGGCCAGGGGCTGTGCGCTCCGCGTACTCGTAATGATATGGAATGTGCTGGAGCTCGTTCGTCCGTGACGCAGCAGCGGTGGGTCGGTCCACTGCCAGTCTGGCACAAGCAAAACGGCGAGCTAGTAGGTAGGCGGCGAGCGAGTCTCGGACAGATACTCGTACTCGTAGGCCGGTGTGTGAGGTGGTATCGTGTAGAGCAAGGTGGTGGACGCACGGCGGCGTGGTGGAGGTAGAGGGCACGCCTTGGGGACTGTGGTGGGAGGCACCGAGTACCCGGTACGCAGCCTCAAATTCGATCGCGGAAGGGGCTGCAAAGCTCTCCCGCAAGCCGAACACACAAGAGTCGAGGTACGAAGTAGGGCCTTGGTCGCGCGATTCACGGCGAGCCTGGGGCCCTCGGTCGAGGATATAAAGACCACCGGCCAGCTCCAGGGCTTGCCCATCGAGGCATCCAGTGGAACGGATCGGAGACTAGTGGGCTGGGCTGGCCCTTTCAGGCCCCTCAGGCGTGGCGAGCATGGGCAGACGAGAAGGCCATCTCCGTTCTTGCCCGAAGCAGCCCTTGCGGTGCGGCGGCGTCGGGAGCTGCCTTGCTCAACCAACGGACTACAACGGGTAGACCAACGCGTCCGCCCGTGTGGTCGGTGGCGGCTGTTGGCGTGATCTGGGGTAGCAAAGCTGGGGAAGCATGGGGATCCAAGGGATGTGAGCGGTGGTGGAGGGTGGTGGAGGGCTGGCACTGGAGGGGTCAGGCTGCCACGGGCGCGAGCGTGCGGGGGAGGTGACGGACGAGAGCCGCCGCCATCCTCACCTGGTGCCGGGATAAAAGGACGGGACGCTGCTGTTGCGCCGTTTCCGCGCCTGCGCGGGCTTGGGCTGCCCGTGCCACGTTTTTACTAGCGAGCGCATCACGGCCGAGACGTCGGGAGTACGGGGACGGGCTACTGAGTCCTTCGCACGGGCACGCTCGAGTTTAGGGGGGTGGTGCATGCACTGTGTCGAGCGTGCTTGGGCCTGACGGCAGGGGTGGTCGAACCGACCTCGTTGTACGAGTATGTGCTGCAAGTCAAGGGCATCTGGGAGGCTGTACGGATTACTCGGTACGGAGTACGGATACGGACGTATGCGCTCGTACGGAGCACCTCGTACAAAGTACCTACCTACGAGCATAGCGACCCCAGGCCCCGAGTGGGAAGCCCCTAATACTCGTACGCGTGGCGGCTGGGCACGCACCCGCGGCTCGCCCCAGGGGAGACCAGGCAGAAGCTCGAAAGCTGGGGAAGCCAGCGCCATCTGACGGGCATCAATCGCCTAACCGGGGGGCGCGGCGTGAACATGGTCCATAGAGTTCGGGTTCACCACGGACAATGACCGAGCTCGTCATGCTTTCGAGAATCGCGATGCAGCGGACACGTTCCGCTCTCTTTTCACACGATCGGGGCCTGCGCCGCCCGGGCCGTCGGAGCTTTGCCATTTCGGGCCCAAATTCCGCGCTTGGCTCTGCTGCCACGGGCTTTCACATGCCAAAGCCGACGCGTTCTCGGCCAGGTGCGGGCATATCCCTGTTCACTCCGCACCGGGAATATGAATCTTCCTCCCCGTGGCAGCCCTACGCTGACGGTTTGTTTGTGCCTGTGGCGCCTTGGCCGGGGGCCGCAATGACTCCACTACTTACGAGTACTCTGTACGAATGTACTTCGTACGAATACATATTCGAATATGTGTCTGTGAAGATATCCGAGGAGAGCTTACACTGAACGACGCACGCAAGACTCCGGGCAAGGCGGCAACTGCACCTGTTTGTACTCGACACTTCGGGCTTGGTCCCTTTATCCAGTCGTCTTATTATTCAATCATGCTAGATCTAGCTCGCACTCCGAGCTTCGTCCCATAACCCGCACCCGTCGCATGTGCCCTCAGTAATATAGGTGCCATTCGGTCAGGCATCGCCGTGCAGGTTCATGTCACTACACTCCCATAGACCCGTGATGGCGTATGCCCGTTGGCCGCTCTTGTCTTCCCGCCGTTGGGCTTGATCTCGGCCCATGGGCTTGCCTCCTCCACAAACTCGATGCCAGCGATGAACATGGCACTGACCCCTTCCAGCCCGGCGACAAATACGCACAAAAGACTGGCAATGGCAAAATGGCTGATGGTCGAGCCAATCTCCAACCATGACCCCTCATCCTTGACCACCCAGAAGAAGTACAGCGTCAGAACATCGCTTGCCGCCATCACCACCATGAACAGGGCCGATGGAGCCACGCCGAGCCTCTTGTTCAAGACCCCCAGGTTCGCCGAGATGAGCGCGAACGGTATCATCAGCTTCAGAATGAGGAGTGCCCCCTGGGACAGTGGATCAAAAATCGGTATCAGTCGGCACACACTCTCCAGGCTGAACGACGACACTGATGCGATGTTCCCGGTGCTGAAAAAGGCCGATTGCAGGAGCACCATGAAGAACAGGGCCACTCGCGCATCGGATAACCTCAACGGCCGGAAGGCTGGGCGCCTGCCGTCATGTTGCACGTTCCCGTTCGCCGGGGGTGTCTTCCTGGTGAACCTTTCCACCGCGTACTCGAGGCGGACCCAAAGTAGCAACGTGATGCAGAAAGCAACGTAGAAGAGCCCCTCGTACGAAATAGTCAAGATGACAAACGTCGGGGCACAAGTCAAGAAGATGACAGCTAGTCGGTGCATGTAGTGCGTGTTGGGTTGCAGCCGATATGCCGACGGCATTAGCAATGACACGACTGTCCGCCTCCTGTTAGCTTTGGATCTAGCCGTCTCGCGCAACTTATCCTTCTTCCACGCGGTAAGGGCAGGGGACACATACCAAGTATAGTCCATCCCATAATCTGGTTACCAAGAGGCAGCCCCTGCTTGGCTTGCAGACTGAGTGCGCTAGACCGTGTAACCAGCATAGCCAAGAGCACGAGGCCAATCTGCAAATGGACTAGTCAGTGTGCTGCCGCAAACATTTATACCACAAGACGGGGGTGGCCATACTTGGACACCTGTAAGGGCTCGCCGGATGGTGCGATTTGTCTTGGGGCCAGCCTTCTTCTGGTCCCGTGAAAAGTCGGATAGCACCAAGTCTTCAAATATCAGGTAAAGCAGGCCAATGACCGACATGATCGCGCCACCGGCAAGGCTGCAGATAGTTAGCTGGTGCGAAGGTGGCGAGTGAGGCGATCATGTGCTTACACCAATGCCACATTTTCGACCTTCATGGCTGGTAGCAGTGTAAAGATACTCATTATTAGACAGGAAACAGCCCAGGTGATGCTTAGGACAGCATGCGATTGAAGAAACGAGATGCCGTATGTCGCTGGCCAGATAGCTGCCACGACAAATATGCCCGTCAAAATCTCCCGATAAATGTAACCCAGCGCCTGCGAGCTGTCAGATGCGAACCACGAGATGTCTTTTCCCCTCGACTCACCAGAGACTGGATAATGGCAATGTAAAGGATGGCGTGGAAAAAGAAGGTCGCCACAGCCCCGGCCGACTTGATGTGTCCAAATAGAACCTTTCGACCTTGCGCAAGGCTGTCCCCGCGGGCATATACCTCCTCCCAAAAGACGACTGGGAAGAAGGCGTATGCATAGTAGGTCAGAGGGGACTTTGAAATCAAAAACGACGCATAGAGCGCCACAAGGACCGACGAGAATGCGGCCACACCCATCGCCGTCCGCTTCGGGACAACGCTTTCATTCAAAACAAACATGTCGATGACGGTGGCTACGGCATATGCCATCCAGCCGAGGTAGCCAATGGTGATGAGTGCTCGGAGAAACAGCCAGTCGTAAGTCTGGAGGTAGCGAAGTCCGTCCAGGGCAAGGCCAATGAGGGCGTCAGACTCCTCAATGGCCTCTTCATATTGACCAGCCGCTATCAATTCACGAATCGCGGACACGCGCTGGTCGGCCGTCAATGCGTCTTCGCTAAGGGTTCGATATGGCTTAAACCGCAGCTCATTCGCCTTTTTCTTTTCCTCCTTGACGCGATACATTTCGAGGATGCCCTGGGCATTGACAAGGGAAGCCTCGGCCTTTTCGCGATTGTCAGCAGACAAGTAGGCAAGCGGTAGCTTTCCCACCGAATTTGCTGGAAACTCGGAGCCGATCAAGTGCGACATCAAGGCAGCGACGTCAGCTTGGGCAACGTCATGCCTCCGCACATGATCCAAGCCCCAATCGGAAGAGTAGTCGTCATGTCCCGGGGCAACAGCGCCGGGGTACAGCTCCGGGCGCGAGACGCCGGAACCCCACGAGATGAGCGGGGTGCGTGTGTTGTCCGGGTGGCCATCCCCATGGCTGCCCCAGTCGCTCATGCCATGGTCGGCCGTGAAGACGAAGGCGGTTCTGTCGTCGGCGTAGAATTTCTGAATAAGCTCCGTCACCTCCTTGACCCCCTGGTCCACTACTTTGATGTTGTGCAGATATTCCTTCGAGTAGGGTCGATAGGAGTGGCCGGTTGTGTCGAGTCCGAGCAAGTGGAGGAAAAAGACGTTCTTGTCCTGGCGAAGGGCTTTGTTGAGTGTTTGGTTGGTGGCAGCTTCGGCAAAGAAGGCCTTGACGTGGTCAAAGACCCAGAAGTCAAGACTGGTGGCGTCTTTGGAGAAATCCTCAAATTCGGGCTCGTACATGGAGGCGTCGACACGGCCCGGTACGGCGCCGCGCTCGAACATGGGCAGGATATCAGGGCTGCCCCAGCTCCAAGTATGCCGGCTGCGATTGAAGACGCTGTCGAAGTCGACTGGGTTGAGCTTCCAGCCCGTTGCGACAGCCGACACGTCTTCGTAAAGGCCGGCGATCAAGGCGACGTGGCCGGGACGAGACTCGGTGGGAACGCGTGTGTGGGAGACGCCAAAGGTTCCCTCTCGGAGCACGCGTGAGCGAAGGAAAGGGGCGAGAGGCCTCGGTACCAGGTCGTCGTCAGACTCGGGGTAGGGTTCTGGGAACGATTGAAACGCCTTATCGGCGCGAAGCCCGTCGCCTTGCGACACCGGTACGTTAGCAAAGCGTCAGCAGGAGGGGCGGACGAGCATACCGACGAAGAGGACTAATCTGTCTGCCGGGGGCTTCGCTGGGGCGATGCGCTCGACGCCGAAGAGCCGCATTCCCGACACAACGGGGCTCACAAAGTAAATGTCGAAGATGGAGAGGATATAGACGAGGTGGAACACCACGGCCGTAGCCAGGAAGGCAAAACGAGTGACTGACGCCATGGCGACGGGGGAGCGAGCGGCTGCGCTTTCTGGTTCGCGCGGCGTCAAGGCCAGTTCATGGCGGTTCGGGTCGCAGCTTGCTGTGACAGGACGGTTGGCGATGGCGGCCGCGGCCGGACAACGGGGGTAATGACACTACTGAATCACCAAGTGGCCAGGCAACAGCTGGCAGCCTTGCTGGGTAAGTATCAAGGAAGAGTGTATGAGCCACGAAAGGGGGAGTGCAGGAGGCAGAGGGGCAAGGGGCGAAAGGGAAAGGGGATGGTTGAAAAATGAAGCAGCCGTGATGCAAAACGTGGCTGGAGGTGGTGATCGCGATTTGGTAGTCCAGTCATCTAGACGCGAAAGGTACCAAATACCTACCTAGGTACGGGAGCTGGCTGCCCACAAGGGTGCATGCTCCAAGCGCCTGGGCCCGCTATCCACATAATAAGGTAACCGATTTCTTCGTATTACTCGCACGAATACAGGGCATACATCCCTTTCCGCGTCGCCCATTGCCTCCAATGATACGAAGTACTCCGTACGGACTAGCAAATCTGTTCGCGATTTCATTAAGTCTACTCCGTAATAGGCGGGCAGTTGAACGCGCTGGTGGCATACCGAGGTACTTCAGTAGGTGTCTCCCCAGACCGTCTACGCCAACCACCTGCAGGCTAGTGTGCCCATTTACTCGTACGGGCGCCGCATCCTTCCACGAGTTACTTCGTACAGAGTAATATCGTACTCCCTGTCCGTACATGGATGGGGCCAGGAACCTGGATGGCGTCGCTATTGCCTTATTCCTTGCAACGGGCAGACACAAGGTATTCTTGCCTCGGTTATCCGCCAAAGGATTCACAAAGGTGAGGTAGGTACCTCGGGAGGCACAGGAAGTCATGGCAAGCTTGCGTCCCCTGCCAACTCAAGCTGTCTCGCAAGAACTGTCAAGATCTCGTATCGTAGCTTAGCCGAGAGTAAGCGCCAAACACAGCCATGTGCATGTTTCAAACATTCTCTCATGTCGGCACCAGGGTAGCTATTATGTACAAGCAAACGCGGGGGTATCAATCACAAACTATAGTGGCCGGTCGCTGCAGATGACGCTCTGGAGAGCATGAGAACCTCCAGCCTCGTCTCTCAACCACCAACGTACGGGTACTCGTGCCCGCCAATCTAGTCTGTGCGCTCCGTCAGGGACTTGGTGACCCTGCTATAGAACTTGGAGGCGTGCGGCCGTGGGAACGTAATCTCCTCCACCAAATAGTCCGGTAGCACCTCCATCAGGTCGCCGTCCCGGTCGGCATCGAGCTGCGGCCTGTATGTGAACTGTACATCTTCGTAGTTGTCGGATCCGTCACCGCGATCCAGAGCCAGCTTGAAATGCAAAGCTATGAGACATGTAAGCATCAGTTTCTCCGCAAGGTGCAGCCAAGGCCTGGCAAGTGGACTTACTGCCGTTCCGACCAGTCTGGATGCAGTCAAACACGTCTTCGTCGTCTCCGCGCCTCAGGCCTCTCACGATGAGACCGGTCAGGTCGCCGTAAAGATCCTCCTTTGCCTGCGCGGCCTGCACAACCTCCGACGGCGCAGTTCTACTAGCCGTCGCGCCAGCTTTCAGGGCACTCCCTGGGACCTTCATGCTCGCCTCGGCGTGTCGACTGGCTGCTAGTTTTGCAGACAGTGTCTTGATTTCGGACCGTGCCCCAGAAAGCGATGTAGTCAGTTCGTCAATCTTGGCTTGGAGCTGGTTGTTTTTGGCCTCGCTGTGCTCCAGCTGCTGCTGCACCTGCTCTCCTTGTGTAGCCAGCGCCGACTGTGCCGCGAGCTCTTCTTTGAGCTGCAAAATCAGCTTGCTGGAGCCTACACGTCTCATCACGTTAGCGCAGCTCATCGCGATGACACAGAGTGCTGCCGGTGCCTAGTCTCATCTTACCTGCAGTGGTTTCCTCAGCTTGTTTCTTCAGGCGCTCAAAGTTGCGCTCTGCGGCCTTCACGCCGACTTCCCGGAGATCACGATGCCGCATTTCCAAATTCTCGTACTTCTTGGTGAGCTCGCCCAGGCGTCTTCGGATTGATACATCATCCATGCCATGTGGCGGTAGCGCATCTCTGGCTTCCAACTCGGTGTTGAGCGACGATGGCTCGTCCAAGACAACAGGCTCGTCTTCATCTCCGTCTGCGTCGAGTTGCATGGGCTCCGGTTGCTGCGTCTCAGGGATCTCCTCGGTCGCAGAACGGCCAGCGCCTTCTGTACTTGTCACTCCGATCTCTGGTCCGCTACCATTTGCAGATTTCGAGTTCCCAGACACTTTCGGCCGCCCTCGGGTCGCTTTTGCTAACCTGGTCTCGTTCGTGTCTGCGTCCTGGGATGCTATTTTGCTGACGGGGCAACGTGACCCTTTTCGGACCCTGGAAGGCGCCCGTGAAGTATTCGTATTACTTTTGTCTCCCAAGGCCTGCCTGGCCGATGTTGAATTAGCAGCCTCGGCCCTGCCGCTAATTCGACGAGCCGCCTTCGCCACAGGCTTGGTCACCTTGTTGGAGGCACCTGGGGGCCGACCTCGCGTCCTTCTTGTCGTCGTCGGTTTCTGGGCTGCCGAATCGACGGCCTCAAGGTTGTCGAAGTCAGGCTCCGAGTCTGATCCCACCAGGCCTGCCAAGCTGCCGGCTGCTCTGGAGCGTGGTGCCATGGTGAACTGCTGGAGGCGCCGGTGAGGTTCCAAGGCGTTGATGCGACGCGGATCGACCCGCAAACCGAGAGCTCAGACGACGCGATCAGAACCGAACGTAGCTCTCTGTCTACGAGGCTTGGAGCGGAGATGACGGGCAATGGTGTTGAGGCGCTCAGAATCGTCGAGGCGAGCACGGCCGGGGATGTTTTGGGGGTGGGGTTGGAGACCACCCACACATACTTCTGTTTTGGGCTGAATGTAAACAATCGAAGCGGCCGACTTACCTAAGCCGGCGCCGAGGTTGCGGCGCGTCACGAAGAGTACTATTTGCACGCCGAAAGTCTCTAATTGCACAGCTAGCAGGTTGGTGTTTATTGATTCAATTAATTTGGCAAAATCAAGCTCTGTTGTTCAATGTTTCTGACTGTATCCACGGTTCATATATTCAAAGCAGCCGAGTAGATGTATGCGAGGGGGCCGACACCCGTCAGAACCATGACGAAGCAACGGCAGGACAAGTTCTCGACGCGGGGAAGTCATTTGCTGGCAAGGGCAAGAAACACTATGTAGTCCGTAGTGCGGTGGTCGCTATATCAACCAACACTTCAGGAGACAGTAATCGCACTACATTTCCACACCCTTCCGCTGTGCTGGCTGCCTCCGTACGATGACCAGTCAGATCAGGTTGGGCATATTCCCCTCTGTTACTTCCCAGCTCCAACGCTTCTGCTAATTTGGTGCAGGATCTTGTCGCCAGCGTCAAATCGAAAACCGCACGCACCACAAGAGAGAGCGAGTCGCTTTTGGACAAATTTGTGGTGGTTGCTAGACTTGCAAAGTAACTTTATCATGTAAGATACTGGATAGCTTCGGGTTTGTATAGGAATGAGGATAACCTTGGAGATGAACGTATCACCGAACAAATCCAGGCTCCTCCCCTCTAGGCGAAGTAACTTATATGCTTTACTTCGTAGGAGGTGCTGTTAATTCACGATGCTTTAGCGCGTTTATTCGGAGGTGACTCTGCAATGCGTCATTGAACTAAAATGTACTCGTAGTGACGTCGGCTGTGGGCAGAGTGGCGTAGACACTGAAATGGTGTGCAAATAGAGAGCTTTGGCTGTGCAAATAGCAGTCCTCAACCTTATTGGACACAGCCGGCCGCGGCGACGGTACCTTACCTCGCCCCATTTCTGCTTCGACACGTGGGAATCTACTCCGTACCATCCAGACGTAAAGTACGGAATACACAAGCGGCAGTTAGATCTGCGCCTTGACGAGGTCTCCCTGCGGCAGCTCTTGACCCAGCGATTCGCGAGGTGAGATCACGTTCTTCGCTACGACGACGTACCCTTCGTCTCGGCCTCGACCCTTCTGGCCTCCACACGCCCCCAGACCTGCCCGACGGCTCTGCGCCGACTGGCGAGCACTCCTTGGCGATCAGCCATCTGATGCCTGAGCAGCCAGCCCCGTGGCTGCGCTGGCTTGTCGGGATGGGCGAGCGACGGAAACTCGGCGATGTCGCCATGGACCTCCTGCTCTTTGCTGGCATGGTACGAGCCCCCAGTGTCTCCCTCTCCCACGGAGCATGCCTGCGGCCGTACTGACACCGTCTTACACACAGATGACGGCTGGCCTCTACGTGGCGCGCAACTTCCTGAACCCGATTCTGAGCAACCTTGCCGACCCGGACAAGGAGAAACACGAACAAGCGCGTCGCCAAGCCAAAGCGCACTTGGAACGACTGAACCGCCGGAGGAGAAGCGACGAAGACGCAGACGACGAGAGCGGTGGGTCCAGAAAGGGCCCGCGCGTCGAGGAACTGGTCCTTAACGAATATGAAAACTTGATCGCCCTGGAGATGGTCGCGCCAGAGGATATACACGTGGGCTTTGACGGTGAGTCCAGCTCCAACAAGATGGTGTGTATACGGTTTCGTGTTCTGACTTGCTTGCCTCGTCGCTTGGCCAGACATCGGAGGACTTGACATGATCATCGAGGAACTGAAAGAGTCAGTCATCTACCCGCTCACGATGCCTCACCTCTACTCGCACGCCGCGCCGCTGCTGTCGGCACCGTCTGGCGTGCTCCTATTTGGGCCGCCTGGCTGCGGCAAGACAATGCTGGCCAAGGCTGTGGCTCACGAGAGCGGGGCGTCGTTCATCAACCTTCACATATCAACCATGACGGAGAAGTGGTATGGCGACTCCAACAAGATCGTGCGAGCCGTCTTCTCGTTAGCCCGCAAGATGCAGCCGGCCATCATCTTCATCGACGAAATCGATGCAGTCCTGGGGACGCGGAGGAGTGGCGAGCACGAGGCCAGCGGGATGGTCAAAGCCGAGTATGGAACTCTACGTCGACGGACATCACGTACGTAGACTGACAAGACTGCAGGTTCATGACGTTGTGGGATGGGTTGACCTCGGCCAACTCGTCTGGAATGCCGGCACAGATCGTCGTCCTGGGGGCGACCAACCGCATTCATGACATCGACGAGGCGATTCTCCGTCGCATGCCCAAGAAGTTTCCCGTGCCGCTACCTGGCCAGGAGCAGCGGCGCAGGATCCTACAACTGGTCCTCCAAGACACAAAAACGGATCCAGAGCACTTCGATGTCGATTACGTGTCGAAGATCACCGCGGGCATGTCTGGGAGCGACATCAAGGAAGCTTGTCGAGACGCGGCCATGGCGCCGGTGCGAGAATACATGCGAGAGCACAGGGGAGACGGGAGACGCATGGCAGCTGTAGATGCGAGCCAATTCCGCGCCATCAGGAATGATGACTTCTTCGGACGACGAAGCGGACATGCACCTGTGGCTGGCCACGGCAGGAACTCGGACAAGAAGGGATCCAGGAGCAAGGGCGCCAGTGATGAGTATGAAGACATGGACGAACCTGTCGCCGAGGACCAGGATTAGACGGGGCAACGCAGCCGGGTAGCAGCCTGCGGATGTACGAGTACCGGCATGTCTGACGAATGGCGGAGTGCCTTGACCTGCAATGGTCATGAATGTGTCCTGCAGCCCTCTGACTAGCCGCATGTTCCAAGCGTTTCGAGAGGGCCAGAAGTTTCTGAAGAGGCCATCGATCCCGCGCTCCGTGCGTATGAGTGAGTGATTCTTGAGGCAGGTCGAGACCAACCAGTGGAGAGCTGTGCAAAAGACAGCAGGGATGGATACGGAGGTACTTCGTACGAAGGTGTCTGGCCGGATGCTTTTGCTCGCATTGAACTCGAATCCCCCACGTCCAACCACAGTGCGCGTTGCAGAGCACGTCATTGGCATCTCCACCCCGCGGGCTGCCAACGGCGCGTTAACGGATGACCCGGGACCCCGCTGTGCGCGGGGGCACGATAAAGTACCTGGCTATGAGTCCGAGGTGTGAGCAAACGCCTCCGTAAATCGGGCTGCGAAACTAGCGGTGGAATCTACCCCAGACTTCGAGGCAGGCACGCTGCTTCCTGCCACCACCAGTCCACAACTCCAGTCACCCACTCCTAGCTGCTCCGTATCTAACGCCTCGTCGACTTCCTCCCCCCACTCTGCTCTGTAACCTCAATCCCTCGTCCTCGTCCCTCTTCCGTATCCTCGCTCTCCCCGCTTGCTTCGACAGCTCCGAGAGCCCACCGCCCTCGCCGCGTCCGCCCGGTGCCATGGCCGCACCGTCTCCCTCCAACGGCGCCGCCGCCCCGCCCAGCTCCAGCGTCAATCCCTTGAAGAGAGTCGACCTCGATGGCCATGACCTCCCCCCGTCCCCGGCGCCCTCGAGCCCCCGCAATGGCCGTCGGCGGTACGCCCTCGCTACTGAGCTGGTCTACACCGAGGGCAAGGACCAATACGGCGCCTCGAGCACCCCCATCTACCAGTCGGCCACGTTCAAGCAGACTTCGGCCAGCGGTGGCCAGCAGGAGTACGACTACACCCGCTCCGGGAATCCCACCCGCACGCATCTGGAGAGGCACCTGGCCAAGATCATGAATGCCAACCGCGCTCTCGCCGTCAGCTCCGGCATGGGCGCCCTCGACGTCATCTCTCGCCTGCTCCGGCCCGGCGACGAGGTCATCACGGGCGATGACCTGTACGGCGGCACCCATCGTCTCCTGACGTACATGGCCACCAACCAGGGCATCGTTGTCCATCACGTCGACACCACCAGTGCCGACGCCGTCGGCCAGCGTCTCTCGGACAAGACTGCCATGGTCCTCCTCGAGACCCCCACCAACCCCCTCATCAAGATCGTCGACCTCTCATCCGTTGCCCGCATGGCTCACGAGGCAAACCCCAAGGCTCTCGTCGTCGTTGACAACACGATGCTTTCCCCCATGCTCTGCAATCCTCTCGACTTGGGAGCCGACATCGTCTACGAGTCCGGCACCAAGTACCTGTCGGGCCACCACGACATCATGGCGGGCGTCATTGCGTGCAACGAGGCGTCCGTCGGGGACAAGCTATTCTTCACAATCAACTCCACCGGCTGCGGACTCTCGCCCAACGACTCTTTTCTCCTCATGAGGGGCGTCAAGACCCTGGCGATTCGCATGGAGAAGCAGCAAGCCAATGCTCAGGCCATCGCCGAGTTTCTCGAGTCCCGCGGATTCCGAGTCCGGTACCCCGGCCTCAAGTCTCACCCCCAATATGACCTGCATTGGTCTCTAGCTCGAGGGGCCAGTGCTGTCTTGTCGTTTGAGACTGGCGATGCCGCAGTGTCGGAACGTATCGTGGAAGCTGCTCGGCTCTGGGCCATCAGTGTCAGTTTCGGCTGCGTCAACAGCCTCATAAGCATGCCATGCCAGATGAGTCACGCCAGCATAGACGCCAAGACGAGGAGGGAGCGTCAGATGCCCGAGGACATCATCCGGCTTTGCGTCGGCATCGAGGACGCCAACGACCTGATTGAAGATCTCTCCCGCGCTGTAAGTAGTCTCAGGCCTTTGGCAGCCGACGACGCCTCCCCCTGGTGTGTATTCTGGGAAAGATGCTAACTATAAATTTTAGCTCGTGCAAGCAGGTGCTGTGACGGTGACGCTGGACGGTTTCCATGCCACAGGTGCTGCTGAGGAGCTGGGAAAGACGCCGCTGAGTGTCGATTAGGGAGCGCAGGAGATGCCAGTCCAAGACTGAGCCCCCCTAGCCCAGCCATTGGATTGGATCCGTGCCTGTCAACGTGTGGCGGTCTTCTGCGTTCTTTGGCTGCCAGGAATACCGATCAAGATGGGCGCTTGGCCAAACCAAACCACTCTAGGGGCTGCAGGGATGGCCAGACAACGGCCGGCGAGAACAAGGCCGGCTCAGGGATTTGGGTTTGGCTACAGGAGAGGGGCATCATGCGTCGACCGCTGTTGGACACAATCATGTTTTCTCAGTTTCATGCGTGGCAGCGGCTCGCGGTGGTGCTTCATAGGCCCTGATGAGATGGTCTGGCTGAAGGACCAACGAGGCTCCAAGCGCCAGTCAACCAAGGTAGAGAGCACGGTTGGGCATTGATCTGCCACGGGAAGAAAAGCTGTCCGATGACGAGTTTTCCTTTGTTGCGTGGGTAAGGTGCTGGGGTGTTATGGATTGGAGTTGCGCAATGACACAAGGACACAAGATATCCACAGAAGATGACTGCCGGCTTGTGTTCTGATAAGGCTACCTGTGGTCTAACCTCGAAAGAGTCAATACAAATGAAGCCTGCTACCTATTTTGCCTTTCGTCCCTTCATTCAATGGGTGGTTTCACGCGCGGATGCCCAAGACATGACGGGTTGAACGCCAGCGCGCTAAACTAGGTACATGCAAGTTTCGTGGTATCCCAAACGCCTGTTCCAAAACGGAAAGAGAAAGACAGAAAATGAGACGTCACCGGAAAAGACATGACGAGGAATTACACGCAGGAAGATGAGAAGGTCAGGAGGTATCGAAACGATCCGGCAGCACGATAGGCGCCACCAGGGTCCAGATGTACAGGCCGTGGCACATCCAGGCGCTCGCAATCTTGACCCAGCTTGCGGCGTACGTTCGGCCGACAGTGGCGAAGTCGCCGTCGTTGACCGTCTCCTCGGCCTTGAGCGTCAGCAGAGTCGACACCCACGCGGTGGCGAGGAAGAAGATGATGTGGAACATGGTGTAGTTGTACTGGGTGCGGGACCGCTCGTCGTCGTGCGACGCGTCGACGCCGGCGTCGCTCTCGTCATCCGACAGCAGGGCATCGGCAGGGAGGCTGCCCTCCTCGACGGCGCGGCGTAGAGCCTCGGCCCGCATCTCTCGCCGGGCGCTCGGCTGCTGCGTGACGAGGTCATGCTCATCGTCGTCGGGAAGCCGGATGCCATTGGCCGACCCGCCAAGGCCTAGGCTCTGGGTAGCGGCGCGTGTCGTGGTGTAAGCGACGGTCAGCATGGTGACAATGGCACCGATGACGACCGAGGTGGTTCTCGTGCCCTGGGCACGCACTAGCGGGTTGCAGTTCTTGTCGTCGGGCTCCATGGACACGGCCGACATGGTGAGATAGGTGCAGTAGACGGCGACCATGGCCGCCTGGGCGAGGCCGGCACGGGGGTTGTACTCCTGGACCGTGGGGTTGACAGAGATTACGGAGATGATCAGCCAGAGCAGGAGGTTGATTGTGATTACGGCCTGGTTCATGGAGCAGTCGCCCTTGGCGAAAAAGACGTACTGAACAACCGTCATGGCAATGGAGGCCATGTACATGCCTAGGGTGGAGCCGATAAGGACAAAGCGCCAGACCCTCGAGTCGGTGTCCTCAATCTGCGCCAGGCAGTACTCGGCCCAGGTGTGGGCGAGGTCGACGAGCAGGATGAGGCCGAGGATTAGGAAGAGCATGGCACACAGGAAAGATATGTAGTTGCCGTAGAACATGAAGAACTTGTCGGGGATGAGAAAGGCCATGACGATGAGCGCCAGCCAGGCGATGACCTTGGGGCCCCAGTAGCCGTTTTGGAGGGCGGCGCGGGGGCTCTTGGAGGACGTGACGCCGAAGAGCAGGCCGGCGAGGATCAGGTGGGAGAGGCCGAGGGCAAAGTTGATTCTGTGGACGGCGAGCCAGCCGTAGCATTGGCCGGTGGGGCAGTTGATCTTGACGTAGTCGAGCGTGAGGTGCTGCAGCTTCTCGATGGCCCAGGGCGTGAGCATTATCCAAGCGAGGATGGAGTTGACGAGGAGAAGCAGGGCGTATGCGATGCGAGTGGCGACGCTGCGCGGCTGGGTTAACAAGGGCCAGGGTCATTTCCAGGTCCAGGTCCAGCCCGGGGGATCGTGGGGTTTGCCGGGGAGGGTCACGTACCTGTTGCCGCACTTGCCGCATGCGCTACAGACCATGGAGCATGTTGCCGCGCCGCAGCAGCTGGCCGCGAACGAGAGGGCCTAGGGCAGAGGGCGTGAGCAGGGAGCCCATCGAGCGCGCGGGGAGGGTGAGGGGGATGGGAATCAGCATACAGTTCCCGCGCTCGGCATAGCGAGAAGCGGCAGGGACAGGAGGGCGCCCATGGTTGGCGAGGGGGCGAAAGGGAAGCAACGCGACGCGCGCGACGAGTCGAGGTTCGCAAGCAGTTGGGCCGCCGCTGGCGAGGCGGTGAGTGTCGGAGGCCTACTCGAGAGGCGGCGTCTTGCAGGTGGCGGCGGTGGTGGAGGCCGCGCAGGCGATGGTGGTTGTCGATGATGGCTGTCGATGATGGCTGGCTGGCGATGATGCTGATGCTATTTATTACGCCCGGAGGGAGTCCCCTAGAGGGCCACTGCGCTACGCTATTTACCGTTCAGTACATTGTTGCATGTCTCCTCA